>QXEO01000051.1:0-29404 GCA_007115705.1 Dactylis glomerata
TGAGGAACACCATATCTCAAGATTATATCCTTAAGAATTTCACTGCTGTGTGACCATCACACTTGCTTATGGGCTTCACTTCAATCCACTGGTGAACTTGTCCACCATGACCAGGATATGGGTCATCTTCCCTCTGGCCGGCTTAAAAGCCCCGACCATATCCAGGCCCCAAACAGCAAAGGGCCAGGTTATTGGGATAGTTTTCAGGGCAGATGCCGGCTGATGAATCTGGTGGGCATATCTTTGACACCCATTACATTTCCGGACCAAGTTTCTGCTTCTTGCAGTGCCGTTGGCCAATAGAAACCATGCCGGAATACCTTTGCCACCAATGCCCTGGATGAAGCATGGTGACCACACTCCCCCTGGTGAATTTCCCGGAGCATCTCCAGACCTTCCGCAGATTCGACACATCTCTGCAATACTCTGGTGGCACTTCTCTTGTATATTCTTTGTTTATGATGGTATACGCTTTGGATCTCCTTATAACCCGGCGGGCCTCGGTTTCATCCGCCGGCACTTGGCCATCCACCAAGAAGTTCATAATAGGACGTGCCCATGAGGGCACTTCCCTGACAGTGAACACTGCCTGATCTATCTCCATCATTTCGACCGACACGTAATCGATCTCCATGGGCCGCGAAGTCCCCGGGACTGAGGAATCAGTCCCCGGGTATACCGGAGCAGTCCCCGGGTATACCGGCACAACCTCGTGGTACATTTTGCCCTTGCCCTTAGTTTTGCTCCGGAATACCGCGCTCACAGCATATGCCGGCCCAGTCCCCGGGACTGAGGAAACAGTCCCCGGGTTATCTGACCTGGCTCCGGCATCTATCTCCATTGGAACTGCTTCGTCTGGACCTGGCAGGACATAAATGGAGGATGACTCCGGCGAAGGCTTGATTGATGGCTTCCTCAGATGCTCCAACGAAATGCCGGGCGGGATTGAATCTCTGGAAGATCCCAGCTTGGACAATGCATCGGCTGCATCGTTCTGAGCCCGGAGAACGTGCCGGAACTCACAACCTTCAAAGTAACCACTTAACTGCTGCACCAGGAAACGGTATGATGCCATGTTAGCATCATGCGCGTCCCATATACCGGAACACTTCTGAATCACTAAGTCGGAATCTCCGAAGCACATAATCCGACGAATTCCTATGTCCTTAGACACCTTCAGGCCATGCACAAGTGCCTCGTATTCCGCCACATTATTTGATGCTGCAAAATGAATCTGCAGGACATATCTCAATTGGTCATTCTTTGGTGAACTGAGAACTATGCCGACACCCAAGCCATGTATTGTCTTGGACCCATCGAAATGCATCCTCCAATAATTTGCATCTGGCAATGGCGGCTCATATTGTATCTCGGCCCAGTCAATAAAGAAATCAGCCAACACCTGGGACTTGATTGTATCTCTCTTGTCATACTGAGGTGTATATGGTGAAAGCTCTATTGCCCACTTTGCTATCCGGCCGCTGGCATCTTTGTTGCTTATAATTTCCGAGATAGGGGCCTCGGCCACTACCCGGATTGGATGCTCTTGGAAATAATGCTTGAGCTTCTTGGCCGCCATATAGACACCATAGGTCATCTTCTGATAGTGGGGGTAGTTTTGCTTTGAGGTGGAGAGGACTTCACTCAGATAATATATCGGCCGCTGCACGGTTTTGCTTCCTTCCTCTCGCTCTACTACCACCACAGCACTGACAACTCGATTGGTTGCCGCTATATAGAGCAACATTGGCTCCCGGGGCATTGGAGACGCTAATACCGGCGCTGTTGACAACAACTGTTTCAATTCCTTGAAAGCTGCATCTGCTTGCGTTGTCCAGACAAATGTGTCGGACTTCTTCATCAACTGGTATAACGGCAGAGCTTTCTCTCCCAGCCGGCTTATGAAGCGGCTCAGGGATGCGAGGCACCCAGTGAACTTCTGTACTTCCCTCAAATCTGTCGGCGGCTTCATCCTTTCTATGGCACGAATCTTGCCGGGATTCACCTCAATACCCCGGCTAGAAACAAGGAAGCCGAGCAACTTGCCCGCCGGCACACCAAAGGTGCACTCAGCCGGATTCAGCTTCATCCGGAATCTCCTCAGGTTCCCAAAGGTTTCCCGGAGATCATCTATGAGAGTCCTGCTTTCCTTGGTTTTTATGACGATATCGTCGACATATACCTGCACATTTTTATCTATCTGATCGTGCAGACACTTTTGCATGCACCTTTGGTAAGTTGCGCCGGCATTTCTTAAACCGAACGGCATAGTGAGATAGCAATAAGCCCCGTACGGGGTAATAAAGGATGTCTTTATTTGATCTGGCTCATACAAGGGGATCTGGTGGAAACCAGAATAGGCATCTACAAATGATAATAGTTCACATCCGGCTGTGGAATCAATCACTTGATCGATCCGAGGGAGCGGGAATGGATCTTTAGGACATGCCTTATTCAAGTTGGTGTAATCAACACACATCCGCCATACTTTCACTATGGCGGGCTCATCTTTCTTCTTTTCCACTAAAACCGGATTAGACACCCAATCCGGATGAAGTACTTCCTTGATAAAGCCAGAGGCAAGGAGCCTGGCCACTTCCTCCCAAATGGCTTTCCTTCTGTCGTCGGCATTCCGCCGGAGCAGCTGCTTCACCGGCTTAGCATCCGGTCTCACATGCAATGCGTGCTCAGCCAGCTCCCTCGGCACACCTTGCAAGTCCGAAGTAGACCATGCAAAGATATCCCGATTCTCACGGAGGAAGCTGATGAGCTCGCTTTCCTATTTGGAATCCAAACTTGCCCCTACGAGGGCATGGCGCTCCGGGAAAGCTTCATCCAGAGGCACCTTTTTGACCTCCTTTCCCACTTGAAAAGAAGCACCGCCGCCGGGATTCGACATGCCCGGCATAGATTTGCCGGCCACGACCGTCTCAGCAATCTCTACTGCTCGCTTGAGCCACTTCCTTTCCTCTGCAATGATCAGAGTCTCGGCCAGGTTAGACCCGGCTATAGCGCATGCCATCGAACGCTTGTAATCACCAACAATGGTTATTGCCCCTCCGGGCCCCGGCATCTTCATCTTCAGGTACGCAACATGCGTAGAGGCCATGAACTTTGCCAATGCCGGCCTCCCTAGCAAAGCATGGTAGGGACTCTCTAGATCAACCACCTCGAACATGAGGTTTTCCACCCTGCAGTTATCCCGGCTGCCAAACATGACATCCATCCGGATCTTGCCCATCGGCGCACACGAAAGTCCCGGCACAATGCCGTGGAATGTGGTCTTGCTTGGTTCCAGCATATTTTCCTTGATTCCCAGCTTCTCCATCGTATCCCAATACATCAGTTTCGGAACGGCCGACATGACGGCGTTTACCTCCAAACACCGCCGGTACAAGCTCTGCTTGTCTGTTCTCTCGGTCTCAAAGACCATATAGCTCTGATCATACTCCTTGTACTCATTCCGGCCCGCTCCTGGGCCTCCGGCGTTATATTCCGGATTATAGCTCTGGTCAACTTGATTTACGCCGGCATTTCCGGCGTTGCTCTGATTCCCGGGATTAACCGGCCTAGGTGGGACTGCAATCGTATTGGCACCTGTCAACGGCGATGGAGCTGCCGGGACAGAGGGTCTAGCCGGTCCCCAGGGACCTGCACGACCTGCTAATATGTCGTCCAGCCACGAACAGTTCCTTGTCATATGGTTGGCCGGCTTACCCGGCTGGAATGTGTGGAACACACAAGGCTTGTCCATGGCAAGACCCACTGTGTACTTCGGCCACTGCTTCTTCGATCCGGAGGCTCCGCCGGCATTCTTGTTGACCCAGACATTCTTTTTCTGGAGGGGCTGCGGTTGCTACTGCTGAGGCTGTTGATAGCCCTCATATCTCGGACGCTGGCTACTGCCGGCGCCCTCTTGCTCTTCCTCCACAGCTGCAACTTGTGCTGCCCCATACCGGTGATCCGGCCTTTCGTCTCTTCTCTTGCTCCGGTTATCAGAGCGATAGTACTGCCCTGGTCTTCCGGCGCTGTTGGTGTTCCCCTAGGTCTGCCCCTGTCCTTGTGAATCGAGACTGGGCTGCATGGGATCTCCCAGAGCATAACTATCAGCGATCTTGATGGTTTCGGCCAACGTGGCCGGCATTTCTCTCTGCAGCTTTTGCCACAACATGGTGCCATGCCGGCACCCATGAGCGAACCACATGATGGCTTGCTGCTCCACAACTCCTTCGCAGGAATTGCGCAAGGTGCACCACCTGGTCAGATAGTCTCGGTCGGTCTCATTCGCTCCCTGCCGGCAGTTAGCCAGCTGCTGAGGACGATTCGGCCTCTTATATGTGCTGGTGAAGTTTGACACAAACTGCTCTTCGAAATCAATCCAGCCGTTGATACTCCCGGCCGGCAAATTATTCAGCCATATCCTGGCTGGCCCTTCTAGCATTTGCGGTACATATCGCACCGCCCATCTGAGGTTTCCTCCGGCAATGTTCACTGCGGTGGAGTAATCCTCCAACCAATCTTCCGGCTTGGTACTGCCGTTATATGTTCTCGCGCCACGCGCGAGCTGGAAGAAGTAAGGCACTGGTTCACCCATAATCCGGGGTCCGAAACACATAGGACCCGGAGCTCCTTGCCTCTCCACCAACTCTGATTGGTGAATCTTGTCCAGCTTGAAGCGCGCATCATTTGCTGCCAAGGACCGGGGTCCTAGCCGGGACGCGATTGGGCCCGCGATCACTTTCTCCTGCTGCTGCTCCGGCTGGTGCTGCTCACTATGCCGGCCTTGCTGATGCTGCTGCTGATATCCCGCCCTGGCAAGGGCGGAATTGCCGTCATCCTCTCGATGTCCCGGATGGCCTACACCTTGCTGCTGCGCTGCACCTCCGGCGCCCTGCTGCTGACGCCGGGCTGCACTGTTACTCCGGCCACCACCGGCCGAGACTGCTCCTTGCCCGGCCGGCACATTCTGGCCAGCACCCTTGTGGCCGACATATTTGTCTGCTTGGCCGGCGTTCTTCTGAACTACTGCCTGCTTTCCGGCGATTGCCGGATCATACACTTGGATCTACTTGTCCCGGCGGCCAGAGGTCACACTTCCGGCATGCCGGGCACTTGGATGCGGGGACGAAGCTTGGCCCCTCGATCTTGCGCCGGCACCTCCTACCGACGCAATGTACTGGGATGCCCCGGCACCTGGGTTTGCCTTCTTAAAGGCCTCCTGCTGCTTGGTAGCTTCAGACAAAAGATGGTTAAGCCGGGCTTGCTGCTCACGCAGTGCTTCGCCGGACAAACTAGATAAGTCCTTAGCTACCTCTGCTGCTGCTCTAAGGTTCTTTACTGGCGAGCTATAAATTACCTTAGGCACAGTACTAGTTGCAGTATGACTCTTAGCCCTAGCATCTTTACCTAGCTCAGTGTTAAGATCTCTGCCTCTAGTTCTAACCTCTTCTATCCGGCTAGGCCGGGTTACCACAGGAGTAAAACCATGAGCTGCTTCATACTCACGGAGTTGCCGGTTAAACCGTTCGCGCTCCTGGTTCATGGCCAGGGCCTCGTCAACGAGGGCCTGGCGAGATCCCTCCAGGACCTCCCTTGTTTGCTCCGGATCATCGCCGGATCGCACCGGCTCGAGAAGTCGCTCGATGACGGGAAGAAGCACCTCGCCCCTAGCCGGCACGCCGGAAGTGCCGGCCAGGTTCTCCGCACGCTCCAACGGAGGACGCGCCGACCTCTTGACCTTCGGCGGCTCCGGGGGAGAAGCTCCGGCCGCTGCTGCTGCTTTGCCGGCACCATCTGCCGGCGGCACTGGTGTGCCGGCCATCATCACCTCGGCCGACTCTACCGAGCGAGCGCTACGCCCAGCGTGAGCCAACCGATGTGACGGAGGATCCGACGCCACCAGCACCTTTTCCCTGCAAACTCTCTCAGTTCCCACGTACACCTCATGGGAACCGAAAGACATGATCCGGCCATCCCTGGGGAACGGCCGGCCGCCGAGACATCCGGCGTTGTCACTGACGAAGCTGAGCGAGCCTAGCCTCTGGACGAGGCCAGAGACCACGCGCACTCCTGAAGCTGCTATCACAGACCCCGTCCGAATGAACACTCCGCCCAGCATATCGATCTGCCCCACGGTGGGCGCCAAATGTCGTCGTGGTGAAACAACATATGCCATAGGATGGCTTAAATGGGGCCGAACTAGATGCTGGAGGATTCGGGAGAGGGGAACGAGCTAAAGAGCACGACAGAAAGGAACACTGATCTACCCAGGTTCGGGGCTCTCGTAAGGAGATAACACCCCTACTCCTGCTCTACTGGTTGTATATTTGGGTCGATGTAGCACACCACAATGGTGCTTCCAAGCTCTCAGCTAGAGAAGGAAGATGAACTGCTAAGTGTAGGAACACAGAGTGGCCAACCCTTTACTAGGGCTCCCTATGCCACCTTATATAGTGGTAGCCAGGGTTACAACGGTCATAAGAGACCACAAGACACGGGCTACACCCCAAATAGGACTTGCTGACGAAGGCACCGACCCTTGACTTCCTCCCTGATTGCTCTCGATGGGACTTGGTATCGCTGTACCTTGTACCTCTTGAACTGTGACCTTACCTCTGTGAGGTAAGCTCTGTACTTGTGCACAGTGAGGGTTGGTAGACCACCACTGTGCACCCTGCCATCCCACTCTGCTACCATGCTTGGATGTTTTCTTCCTTGATTGTAGGGATGTGACACCTTGGTTGACTTAAGTATCCCGGATATGACCGTTGGCCATACCCAGGACATATATGCTGGACCAACGACCTACGAGGCTCGGGTAATCCGGCCTCCCCTGCTCCTGCACAACACACTAAATGGTTAGGCCGGCATATCTAAGTATATGCCGGCACACTTTTATAAGTATTCCGGCTATGCCGGCATATCCGAACACCAGCCGGGATAACCACATATGCCGGCCTGGCCGACGCCCTTATATTCCGGCCAGGCCCTTCCTTGATAACCTGGCATAAAGTCAATCATAGACCTTGTGTCTTTCTAGTCTCTTGACCCTACCGGGGGTCATCCCCCCGACACGACTAAGCAGGATAAAGCCGAGGTTCAGGAGCTGAAGAAGAAGGTGGAGTCACTAGAGAAAATAGTGGACCCGACCGAGATGAGTAAGTTACTGGACGAGAAGCTGCAGGAGAGGCTCCGGCAGATCATCCCCCCTGGTTTGATGGAGGGGTTAGCTGCTTGGAATGCGGCAGGTCAACAGGGGCCGATATATGTGCCCAGCGTCAGCGGCAGTAACTCAAGTCACCAAGTGTCACCGCTGGTGACCCCGACGCCGCCGCTCCACCTGGTCGCATCGATGCCCCCAACCGTGGAAGCTGATAGGGTGGTGGTGCCTGATAATGCACTCAAGAGTGAGCGGCCCGGCGCCGGCACCGACGCCCTTGTATCAACATTAGCAGAGATCAACGCCGTCAAGAAGGTAACTCATTAGTTAGTTCTCCGCGTCATCTTCTTTAACTATATATGCCTTGCGCTGATCTTATCCAACATGCCCCTGACTCAGGACGAACCTTGCATACTCCTGCATGTGGTGGAGCCCGGCGGCAAGTTGATGGATGTTGCTAGCGGCACTGTCATGCCCAGCCGAACTATGCACCACAGAAACATTGTAGATCATTTGGTGAAGGTGAAGTTGGCAATGGTAGTGCCGGAGTACCACAACCTCCTCCCCCCCGATCAACCTCCGGGCACAGACGAGGACGACGTTATGGTCCTTGGGAATTGCATCGGCTGGCTTATGACATGGCCGAAGAACCAGATTCATCTGGGTGGGGGTCTTCCGAGTGTCAGGCGCAACATCGGCGCCACCTCCCCTATCATCCGGCCCAAGGTCGTCCGGCCCGGCGCCGGCCCCACCCTTAAGGAACCGGCGGTCGCCGCCGCCACTAACCTGAAGGAACCGGTGGTCACCGCTGCCACCCGAAAGGAACCGGCGGTCGCTGCCGCCACTACCCTGAAGGAACCGGCGGTCGCCGCCGCCACCCGGAAGGAACCGGCGATCGCCGCTACCACCACACGCCACCAACAACTGTTGGGAAAGCTTCCGCAACGACCGGTGACCAAACGCAAGGTACGCCAAGCGGCGGCATCGCAACCGCCACCACCTAACTTCCAGGACATGGCGCCGCTTGATGGCAACGATGATGATGATGACGTCGATGCCTACATCAACACTGGCGCCTGCAGCCAAGATATGTACATGCCTCATATGGATGAAGAAGCCTTCCGCACTCACGGCGATCAACTTGGTCGTCCCACTACAGTCACGCAACGCCTGACCTTCACGGGTCTTTCTCTGCAAGACACTCCTCCGGAGGCTGGCAATCCAGCTCAAGTCAAGCCGGCTACCATTTTCAGCCCTAACACGCTGTATAAGACGATCGTCGGGAGCCACGCGAATCAACCACAGCACCCCAAGCTCCACCATCAGCACCACCAGCACCCCAAGCAACCCAAGCACCCGTTGCACCACCATCATCACCACCAGCACCCCAAGCAACCCCACCATCAGCACCACCAGCACCCCAAGCACCCCCAGCAGGTCAGGTGAAGAAGCCAAGGAAGAGAGGAAATAAAAAGGGCGCATCTTCGAGCCAGACTCTTCCTAAGAAGATGCGGGCCGACGACATGGTACCACGGACACCTGGTGGCTTGTCCCGGCTTCATGAAGCTGGTAAACTGATACTGCCTGAGGACCTCGAACACCTCGCAAGTGGACCAATGATCAGTTTGCAGCAAAATATTCAGTTTCTAGAGAGCCTCCTTCTTCAAGACAAGGATCCAAATTACCCGGTGTTCACGGTCAGGGTGCCAGCAGCAGACCCGAACTTCGTCCAAGCATACCCCGCGGATATCTTCTTCATAGCGTTCGAGGACGTCTTCAATCTATTTCACTGGAAACGGCTCGACTATAACTTGGTTCGCCTATACGCGATCAATCTTCAGATGAAGATCAAGAGAGAGAGACCCCCCAACGTCGCGGTAGCGGATCCCTACTACATGCGCGATAGCCAGCTGGTGGATGGCTCAAGCACACGGACCGCGGCGGTGCGGTACCTCCAGAGCTTCATGCTCATGAACAAAGAGAAGAACACCATTCTTCTGCCTGTCTTTCCCGAGTAAGTACACATTCGCTCTCGGCCGTCGTAACTTATGCTTTCTTATATATTTCTTCCATTGCCGATCATTTCCAACATTCCATTTAAATTGCATGTGTTGAGCAGGGACACATACTGCACACTCGTCGTTCTTTGCCCGAAGTGGTCCCTAGCCCAGTACTTCGACTCGTCGAGTACGACGACGAAGAAAGACTACAACAGATTAAGGAGTGTTCTCGATGAGGCTATCCTTTTCTACTCCAAAAATGGAGGCATCTTCCACGAGAAGGGGAAATTTATCAGGCCGGACACTAAAGAGCAGGGGTTCAAGCACGTGATCAACTTCCCTTGCATCAAGCAGCCAGATGACAGCATGAAGGAGGCCTTCTATGTCCTCCATCACCTTAAAGGGTTTGTCGCGGATGCAGAGATGATGCGTCTGCCACCTAGTAAGCGAGACCCCAAAAAAATGGCGGGGGAGATCAGCGATGCTGATCTTAGAGAAGACTTCCATCGCATCCAAGTAAAGCTATCAGAAATTATCGTAGAAGATGTATGCAACAGATCGGGGCTCTTACACCAACTCAGAGGGTTGTGTAAGAGGGATATAGAAGAACGCCTACATAGGCAGGGTGATGGAAGGACGTGGATGACGAAGGACATGTACAAACCGTTCCCGGAGCCCATGAACAAGACGTCTCATTGATCGAGAGGCCGGTGTGCCTACTGTGTTGTAAATAAACTTGCTTAGTGCCGTTGTTGGACTTCAATTACTATTGTAATCGATGTAGTTGAACTTGATTACTTATGTGATACCAATGCTATATGAATTTTAGGTTTATTATTATTTCCTTGCTTTAATTCTTGTGAATATGTATGCATGTGAACCCTCTAATTCTTTCCATTGCATTATATACTAATATGCCTTGTGTCCATAGAGATGACGTGGTACGTCGTGTTCGAGGGGCGGGTTCCAGGAGTCTACGAGGAGTGGACGGACTGCAAGGAACAGGTGCACAAGTTCAGCGGCAACTGCTACAAAGGCTACCCGACTCAACAAGAGGCGGTTGCCAAGTGGAGGAAGCACCAGTCAAACAAGAGCAAGATGAAGACCTTCATTGTGCTCTCGCTCTTGCTCACCATCGTCGGAGCGGTACTCTATTTCATCCTAGTGTAGGCGGCGGCCGGTGTCACTTCATTTGTATCTTGAGATGATGCACTTAATTTGCATGGATTATGAGTTGTATGGAGATATATATGTATGATGAGTTGTATATGCATGGAGCTATATGAAATCTGTTAATATTCTATATGAAATGAGTTGTATATGGAGATATATAATTGTGCTACATGAAATCTGTTGATATATCTGTATACTGCTATATTATATCTGTTAATACCTGTATATATACGCTAGACAAAATAATTTCTATATAAAACCTGTAATATTTCTGTGGCGCACTAACTTGTAATTCTGTGGCGCACCTAATTCTGTGGCGCACCAAGGCAAAATGCGCCACAGAATTCCTTAATTCTGTGGCGCATTAGGTCTTGGTGCGCCACAGAATTCCTTATTTCTGTGGCGCATGTGCTGGTGCGCCACAGAATGCTTATTTTTGTGGCGAAGATTCTGTGGAGCACCACCCATGCGCCACAGAATGCATATTTTGGTGCGCCACAGAAGAGGTTTTCCCTACTAGTGCATTCCGGAGGCCGATGAAGCCCCCGTCCTTCACGGCTGGGGGGCGTAAGTGCGGGCGGAGAGGGTGGCGTCGAAGAAATAGGCGGTGAACTCCTTCTTCCCGTCGTGGCGGGTGAGGAGGATGAACCAGCCCTCGTGCGCGCCGTAGTCGAGGAAGAACTTCGACCACCCATCGCGGAAGTAGCACACCCCCTGGCCGTCGTAGTAAACTTCGACGTGGTACGATGGCTGGCCGCCGCTGCATTCCCGCAGCTTGGCATAGGCCATCTCCTGGCCTTCCATCGAGTCCGTGAACCGGGACGGAAGGCGGAGGCGGTCCCGAGACCCGGCGAGCGTAGGAACGATGCAAGTGGACCACCCCTGGGCCGAAATATAGGTCGGCGGTTGGAGCACCGGTTTCTCCAGCTAGGGCCGCGACGGGCCTAGCTGAGGAGGGGCCGCCGCGCGGGGCCCCGCGGGAGAGGCAGCAACCCTGAAGACAGCTGGCGCCTTATTGTTCTTGCTCCCCAGCGGTCGCCCACGACGGCGAGACGACGAGGGAGCAGTTGCCGCCGCGGAAGCGGTCTTCTTCCCGCTCCCCTTCGGACGGCCTGGCCCCCGCTTCTCCGGGATGCCCGCGTTGCCGGAAGCTCCAGCCACCGGGGGCGCGACGGAGGTAGAAGCAGTGGCGGAGGCCTTCGCCGCGAGAGCCTCCAAGGTACTCTTGTTGCGGCTCCCTTTCGGGCGACCGCGTTTCCGAGGAACGGAAGGCGCCGCCTCCGGCGCCTCGACCTCCATCTCGCTCCCCTCCGGGGCCTTGTCATCGCTGGCAGTGGAGCCGCTAGGGGACGACATGACCGGGCTGGTCTCGGAAAGGCGAAGCTCGAAGTGAGGGGAGAAGTGGGGGATGCCCTGCGCAGTTAGCACGCTGGGTATTTAAAGAAGAGCGGCGAAGGGATAACCCCCGACGTTTCAGAAACCAACTTCCGCATTGGGTGCCACCGCAACAGTTGCCGCATCGGATCGTGAGGGGAGTTGATGGGACACATCGCTGACGTGCGCTAGACCACCTCGCATGATGACTTGGGAAGTTATGACGGTGATGATTCCGAAGTCAAACGACAAGACTGGCCACTGGCGCGCTGCGCCGGCCGCCACGCGGAAACACGACCCGAGGCGGCGCAAGTTCCCAGGAGGCAACACGCCGGCTCGCGACCCTCAGCCGGGCCGCATCGCGGAGCCGGCTCATCCCGAGACGGCCGGAGAAACTCCGCGAGGTCCAGCCTCGGCAACTAGAGCGACCCGGCCGAACCGGAGATCCTGGGACTTCGACGAGGACGAGCAAGACTTCGGCTAAAAGAAGAACCCGCCGAAGCCCCATGCTAGCCCATGAGACTTCACCAGTTTCGGGGGCTAGTGTCGTGGGGATGACTTAGGGGGCGCACCACGGGCCGGGCAATATGCCGGCTGGCGTCCCAGGAGTCCCCACGGCTTCGGCATGAGAAGACCGGCTCCGACCGAAGGGCCGGCTGCGCCCGCAGCCGCTGACGACTCCGCCGAGGAGGACTGGAGCCGGACGTGGAGACAAAACTTCCCAACGGCTGTCTCGCCGAAAGCGGAACGGCCCCGACAAGATCGTCAGGGGCGCAGGACATGAGTGACGAGCGCCATGACCACGTCCAACCAATGAGAGACCGAAGACCCTTCCCCACGACGGGATCCGAGGCAGAGGTGAGGGGATATGCCCCCCAGATGCCGGTCCAGGGGAAAGGCACTTTATAAAGTGCCTTTGCCAGAGCAGGGTCAGAGGGTCACGCCAAAGACACCGCCGCCGGGAAGCCGGCAGCCGGTCGAATCGCCATCTAAACCTGTAACCAGGCCCCCGTCTATATAAGGGGGCCTGGACCCTTAGCGTAGGGGAGATCCGATCTTCTTCTTCCTCCTCTAGCCGAACAGCTCGAGGAGCACTGTAATTGCTATTACTTGATCAATACGAAGCAGGCAGGAAGTAGGGGTTTACCTCCAACCGGGAGGGCCCTGAACCTAGGTAAACCGTGGTGTCTCTGTTGGCACAATCCCGAGCCGGACCCATCGTCACCAACGACGAGCCCCTCCGATAAGCCACCCCATGGCTACTGTCCCTAAATTCCCACGACATACCTGTTATGAGTGCGGAATCAAGGGGCACTACTCCAATGAATGCCCGAAGAAGCTGAATGATGCAGCCAAGACCACTGCTCCTGCTCAGCAGCAGCGCCGTGTGGGAAATGGCAAGAATTATCCACCAAGGAACCAGCCTCACCCCCGAGGCCGTCTGAATCACATGAATGTTGAAGAAGCTCAGGAAGCAACCGACGTTGTGCTTGGTATGTTCCCTGTTAATTCAGTTCTTGCAAGAGTTCTGTTTCATTCTGGAGCTTCACACTCGTTTGTTACTCTGTTATTCGTTGATAAAAGTGGACTTCAACCAACACCCCTGAAAAATACCATGTCTATGCAAATACCTGGGTCAATAACAAAGGCTAGTTGGACCTGCTTGGCAGTGCCCATAGAAATCCATGGGATATCATTCTTAGCCAGTTTGATTGTGTTAGGAACCAAGGGATTGGAAGTAGTCTTGGGTATGGATTGGATGTCTCAACATCAAGGGATTATAGATTGTGCCAAAAAGACCATCACTATGAGGAGTAGCAATGGAATTGTAGTAAAGCATGTGTCAGTCAAACCACCCCAAATCACCAGATGTAATAAGAGTATCTCGGGACCAACTATAGAGCAAGTTCCCATCGTCTGTGAATACCCGGATGTTTTTCCCGATGAGCTACCCGGAATGACACCGGATCGGGATATTGAGTTTATCATTGAGCTTATCCCCGGAACTGGATCTATAGCCCAACGACCCTATCGTATGAATCCAGCTGAACTAGTGGAGTTAAAGAAGCAATTGGATGACCTTTTGAGTAAGGGATTGATTCAGCCAAGTTCATCCGCTTGGAGATCACCCGTCTTGTTTGTGGATAAAAGTGACGGTTCCAGCCGACTGTGCACTGATTACCGCAAGCTAAATGATGTGACCATCAAGAATAAGTATCCTCTCCCAAAGATTGATGATCTATTTGACCAATTGACTGGAGCTCGAGTCTTCTCAAAAATAGATCTTAGAACTGGATACCATCAACTGAAGATCCGTGCAACTGATATACCTAAAACAACCTTTACTACCCGATACAGATTGTATGAGTACACCGTAATGTCCTTTGGATTAACCAATGCCCCTGCTTATTTCATGAACCTCATGAATAAGGTTTTCATGGAGTTTTTGGATAAGTTTGTTGTTGTCTTCATTGATGACATTCTTATCTACTCCAAGTCCGAAGAAGAGCATGCAACCCATTTGAGATTAATCTTAGAAACTCTTAGAGAGCATCAGCTATACGCCAAGTTCAGTAAATGTGAGTTCTGGTTGAAGGAAGTTGGATTCTTAGGCCATGTATTATCAGCTGGAGGAATATTAGTAGACCCAAAGAAGATCAAATCAGTCATGGAATGGGAAGCCCCTACCACTCAAACTGAAGTTAGAGGTTTTCTCGGATTAGCAGGATATTACCGTAAATTTGTTGAAGGATTTTCAAGCATTGCCCGGCCAATGACCCAACTGTTGAAGAAGGAAAAGAAGTTTGAATGGACCCCTAAGTGTGAAGAGAGTTTTCAAGAACTCAAGAAGCGATTAGTAACCGCACCCATCCTAACCATGCCCGATATCACCAAAAACTTTGATGTCTATTGCGACGCTTCCAAACTTGGACTTGGTTGTGTGTTAATGCAAGAAGGCAAGGTCATAGCTTACCTCTCCCGGCAGCTTCGACCTCATGAAGAAAACTATCCAACCCATGATCTGGAGTTAGCAGCCGTAGTTCTAGCTTTGAAGACCTGGAGGCACTATCTTATGGGTAACCGTTGCGAGATCTACACTGACCACAAGAGTTTGAAGTATATTTTCACTCAGAAGGAGTTGAACATGAGGCAAAGAAGATGGATAGAGTTGATCAAGGATTATGATCTGGAAATTCATTATCACCCTGGTAAGGCCAATGTAGTGGCCGATGCATTGAGTAGGAAGCCATGCTCGTTGAATGTGATGATCAAAGAGGAGCAACCCATGTTGCACCAAGAGTTTGAAAGGTTTGGATTGGAACTAGTTAGTCAAGGATTCTTGGCCAACCTTGAGTTTCAACCCACCTTGATGAGCCAAATCAAAGAAGCCCAGAAGGATAATGAGAGTATTGACGGAATTAAGCGCAGAATTAGTTCCGGCAAGGTGCCCGGATTTGAAGAAGATGATCAAGGAGTTCTTTGGTATAAAGGACGTCTTTGTGTGCCTGCGGACTCAGAATTGAAGGAAGTTATTATGAAGGAAGCCCATGAGACACCTTACTCCATCCATCCCGGTGGAACTAAGATGTACCAAGATTTAAAGGAACAATTTTGGTGGCATGGGATGAAGCGTGAGATTGCATCGTTCATATCCAAGTGTGATATTTGTCAAAGAGTCAAGGCTGAACATCAACGTCCGGCTGGATTGCTGCAACCTTTGCAAGTTCCGGAATGGAAGTGGGAAACTGTTGGAATGGATTTCATCACTGGATTTCCAAGGTCTAGCCGCGGAAATGACTCTATCTGGGTCATTGTGGATAGACTGACCAAAGTGGCCCACTTTATTCCTGCCAAAACCACTTATACCTCAGGACAGCTGGCAGATCTCTATCTATCCAAAATTGTTAGTTTGCATGGAGTCCCTAAAACCATAGTTTCCGATCGAGGAACCCAATTCACCTCAAGATTTTGGAGAAGTTTGCATCAAGCCTTGGGAACCAAATTAGCCTTTAGCACCGCTTACCACCCTCAGACTGATGGACAGACTGAAAGAGTAAATCAAATACTTGAAGATATGTTGAGAGCCTGTGTTCTAGCCTATGGAGCTAAGTGGGAAGATTGTCTGCCTTTCGCGGAGTTTTCCTACAACAACAGTTATCAAGCCATTTTGCAAATGGCCCCATTTGAAGCTTTATATGGAAGAAAGTGTCGTACCCCTTTGAATTGGTCTGAAACAGGAGACAGTAAGATATTTGGACCGGACATTCTGCAAGAGGCTGAAGAGAAGGTTCGCATGATTCGTGATTACCTCAAGGCAGCCCAGTCGAGACAGAAGAGTTATGCCGACAAGAGACGTAGAGAACTGACCTTCAAGATTGGAGATTTTGTTTATCTTAGAGTATCACCTCTCAAGGGAATGCAAAGATTCCAAGTAAAAGGAAAGCTTGCACCAAGATATATTGGACCCTTCAAGATACTAAGCCGCAGAGGAGAAGTGTCTTATCAGTTGGAAATGCCCCCTGAATTGTCTGAAGTGCACGATGTCATTCACGTGTCTTTACTTCGGAAATGCCTTGAAGTTCCGGAGAAGCCAGAAATCTTCAAGAATATTGATCACCGTTCTGTGGATATCAACAAAGATTTGACCTATCGTGAAGTGCCTATTCGTATCCTCGAAGAAGCATATCGAACCACTCGAACCCGAAGCATCAAGTTTCTGAAAGTTCAGTGGAGTAATCACACAGAAGATGAAGCTACTTGGGAACGAGAAGATTACCTTCAAAAAGAATTTCCCCATCTTTTCAGTTCTTAGTTAGTGAATCTCGGGGACGAGATTCTTTTTAAGGGGGGGAGATTGTAACAACTCAGAAATTTGTAATCCATTTCCTATTAATTAAAGTGTCAAATTTTGGACCAAGATAAAACTTTTTATCTATTATTGCATGTATGCATATATTTTCTATTACATGTCTTTTATGATTTCATGTGTGTTATAAATTGTTGTGCAATAGTTAGTTAATTCTAACTTAACCAAGAAGTTTCAAACAAAAATTCAAATCAGAACTTAACTCAAACATCTGCCAAAGATTGAATCTGAAACAGTGACAATACCCAAAATTTGAAATTTGATTTCTGCAAAACATCATCTTTCTTGGTAACAAAAATATCCCTGGAACCCTTGTCCAATACCTTGACAAACCGCAGTGGCCGTTTTCAAAAATTTGAATTCAAATTTCTTGCGGGCATTTGATCGAACACCTGGCGGGCAAAAATCCAGAAAATCGGATGCACTGTGAGCATCACTGTTCTCCCTTGCTCGAATCCTGTAGCCATGCTCGTGGACGTCTCCGCGGTCGAGCCTAGCCCCCTCTGCCCCGACCCAAGCCATGCGACATGGAAGGAGAGGGAAGACGCCGCCCGGACCCCCCTCTCTGTCCCTCTTCCTCTCTGCAAGCTGCCGACCGTCGTGGCCTCGCCAGCGCCGACCCACAGAGCCCCGCCGCCGAGACCAAACCCCTCCAGCACGCGAGCAAGGCCGTCGCGCCCGGTGTTGCTCGTGCACGCCGCCAGGACCCCCTGCGCAGGCCAACCACTGGCCGCCCTTGCCCCCGACTCCCTGGCCTATAAAACGCCCCGCCGAGCACACGAATGAACGCACCTCACTCCCACTTATCTCCCAGACACCTTCTCTTCCTCCCGTTCGCTCTCGTTCGCTGCAGCCACCGACGCCGGCGAGGTACTGGACGTGGAAGGCGCCGCCGCGTTCGGCCTCCGTTGAGCGAGCAGACGCCGGGAATTGGAGGAGGAGTACCGCCGGAGCCTTTCCCACCCCTCGCCGTCGAGCCCTGCTTCCCCTACGCGCGTCGCTGTCGCCGTCGTCTTCCTCTCTGCGCGCAGGTGATCTCCCTCCACGCCATCGAACACGACGCAGACGCGCCGTTGGATTAGAATCCAACGGCAGCATACCGGTTCGGGTGACTTAAGTCCCCTGACACGTAGGCCCCACCTGTCAGTTCGGTTTAAAATGTTTCCCGCCCGGGCGAAGCGATACTGGGCCGGCCCGTTCGGGATTTTTCAGAATTGGGCCCGGTTCAGTTAGTTTGAGTCCGAATCGTTTTTATTTATTTCCCGCCCGTTTTGAATTATTTCAAATATGTTTCAGATATGATTTTCAAACTTTAATTCCAAGAGATTTAGAAATCCATTTTTAGCAAATAAATATGCATTGGAAAGCTCAGGAAATTCTCTAGCCTCTGAAACTGGTTAGAATCCAAATTGAGTTAGGGATTTAAATCAATAAGAATACTTTGACCATAGCTTTATTAATCATAGGAAAATTCTAGAAAATTGTTTAAGCCTCCTAAAATTATGAAACTTGGTTCATGAACTCACCAATTAACTCCCCTACTGTTTAGTTCAACCTTAATCAACTCAAACCTTGTTAGTGGTATCAATTAGACCCTAATCCAATCCTAGTTAGTAGCATAAAATGATAGATCTCTATTATACACCTAGAATTAGTTTTGCCCTCAATACCAATTCACTTAATTAATCCCTCCCCACTTGAACTAGTCCTAATACCCTTAGTTTAATACCAAGGCTTAGAAAGTAAACAACATATGGCACATGGTAGAAAAATCCAACTTGCACACTTAATGAAAACTTGGAAGAAAACTTGCAACCCAACTCAAATAAAATCCAACATGAATGTTATTGTTGAAAACAAGTAGGTGTGCTTGGTGTGTTGTTAGCATTGTGTAGTGATTGTGTGCTTTGTGTTTATTCGTTATTAGACGCTAGTGTTGCTGAGGAGGATATTGAGGGGGAATATTATCAAGAAGAAGAAGACTACCCCAGACACTTTGCCAACCAAGGCAAACCTTCTTTTGAATCATACTCCAAATGCCTAGCTTTACTATTGCATTCCACTTGTTTTAAGTAAATTGCATGATTGAATTGCTAGAATAGAATGATAGTTGTGTAGTGATATCTTGCTTAACAAGAGCATCAAGCTGAGTTTATCCAAGATTTCCCTTAGTTTAAACATCACTCAATGTAGCTGCTTAGTCGCTAATAAAGTTGAGGCCATCTATAAGGGGAACCCTATTTGAAGTTGGTGACATGAACTTGAAAACTTGAATTGAAGATTTCTCCTACATGATGGTTTTATGAAGGAAAAATAATCTTGACTAAGGACTATGGAATGTATTTGCGAAATGATAATAAGTGATGTACCATGTGAGCCAACCATTACCGTACGACCAATCTACCCCTAAATGGGAAGGGGCTTAGTCCGTAGCTTGTTCACCCTAGTATGGGAGGCCTTGTATCATCCTTTATAGAAGTGCACCGTGCGCGGGTAGTTCCGAACCGGGTGGAATTTCCATTCATCCAGCATCCTGGAGCGGGCAAAACTAGAGACGCCGGAACGGAGATGTCCGTGTCTCGGGCTCTAGGAAAGGATCCTATACTAGAGTGAGCAAGTGAAAGAGTTTGTTTGATTATCTGAACCTCGCATACTTTGTGTATGACGACCCGTGGATTTCTCCCGGCAGATGTATCGAATCTTGTGGGTAAAGTGTACCCCTCTACAGAGGTTTCAAAACTATTCGAATAGCCGCGTCCGCGGTTATGGACAGTTGGCAAGCTGTACTTGACTTTTGTCAAGAATGATAACAACTTATGATGAACTTGGTGAATGACTTGACTTGACATTGATGTTGACACACTTGAAGTTCCTCTTTAGATTGAACTTAGAGAATTAAACCTCTTTTCTACCAATGAACATTCTTGGGAAATAAAACTAGCTTTTGCAAATAAACTTAGTGCATAGTCCACCATATCAACCTTGCATATCTACTTCATCATTTTATTTATAAGATGGTTTGCGAGTGCATCCAATGTACTCATGGCTGTGTCCCTAGCTATCAACTTGGCCAGACGATGGGGAAGAGTATCCGGAGGAAGGTTATGAAGAAGAGTATTAGAACTAAGATCGTCTCCTGAGTCGCCATTGCCTGTAGGGTGAAGGCATGGACCCGAAGACGTTATTTCCGCTGCTATATTGTGTTGTAATATGGACTTGGTCACTATGACCATTGTATTTGAACCATCATATTGTAAGGTCTATGGAACTGGTTACCAACTACGTTATGTGTATCACAACAATGATTCTGGGATTGTGGTGGAATACATAACGGGCACTTCGAATTTGTTATAAATTCGGGGTTGTCACATGGTGCTCCTCCGCGTCGGCTCCATCCGCGTTGGCTCCCTCCGCGTCGGCTCCTTCCCCTCAGTCCTCCTTGCTAGCTTCCTCTGCTACCTCTCCCCTGGTGATCTTCCTCTTTCTCCTCCCCCTTTCCCCTCTGCTAGAATCAGAGTAAGCTAGGGAATATGTTTTCTGCAATGTGCTAGTACTGGAATATGTTTTCTTGTGCAATGATTCCTCACTAGCTTGTTATGGAGTTTAATTGTGAACCGTACTCGCACAAAATTTTGTCCTATCAAGTAGATTATATATGTCTTGTGCCCATCATCAAAAAATTTATCTCTTGAATCAACAATGAGGGCAATGTACAAGTTCCAAGCTATTGTACCATTGACATGCCAATTAATAATACGTCGTAGCAAAGACTTATTTTGCTCTTTTGCTATTATACCCGTGTGGTACTTTTGGTGTACATTGTACTAGAATTAGAGAGTAAAATGACACTATGGTCTTGTTTGGTATGCATGCTAGAATTAGAGGATAAAAGGTTATCACTTGGAAATATTTGGCGTTACGGTATGCATAGTGTAAATAAATAAACATGATCTACATACGAATACTCCAAGATGGAGTAGAAGGCTCGAGTAGAATACTATACCAATGACAGTGACTAGCAATGGCAATGACAATGGAGTATTATACTCCCAAGCAAATAGTCATAGCATAACCTGAAGCGAAGCATATGAATTAAGCAGATGCAATTTTTGTCAGTCACAATCGTCTGCACAATCTCCATCTAAACTTCATAATCGACATGAAAAAATAAGCAGAGGCAATGAAAAACATCTGAATTGAAAATGCCTAAGTTTGTATCAACAATCCATTGAACTTTATACTCCCATTTGAATTAAGTATGGAGTACCATCTTTTTTTTAAACGATAGGCAAATATTCTGTAGCTATTATATGATCACGCACGACTTTCTTCCCTTCAAAAAGGAAAACAAACTTCTAAGTACATTCCAGAATGGTATCTCTGTAAGATCTACCATCAATTAAATCAAGCAAACTTCTAAGTACTTGCCAGAATTTTACGAGATATTGCCAGCTATATATTTTCTATACTTCATCAATTTTGTCCTGTCAATTTACCGTACATGGCTTTTCATGTTAGTATGTTCTGCATTTTTTTAATCAACTATGTTCTGCATTCGGATGTGATGCCAATGGGTATGGTGTTATCCTATGTTGCTAAGTAATATATTATCGAAATTTCAGTGTGTTCAAGAAATTGTCCTATGTTGCTGTGTAATATATTACCGTACACAAGTAATTGTCATTGAGTGCTGTCTCTCTAACTTGCTATGGAGCTTAAACAAATTCTACTCTTGTGTCCGATCAACAATGTTTGTGTTGTCACTGATGCGAGCATCTGCTGCTTTTTATCTATATGACCATGATGATTGTTCTTCGACAATTACTTGTGTGCTCCCTTGATCTCCCAACTTCTTGGTTCTTGCACTTAATTACTGATGTATACAATGAGCAGTTGCTTATGAATGTCCGCATCTTCCAGTTCATTTCTTGTTGTCAATAGGAACCTGAAATATGTCAGCTGGTGTGTACCGTATATGCCTGTGGTGAACCCTCTGAATAATATGTTTGGTTGCAAAAAATTTGTTGATGCTGATGTTTATCATGCTTTGCTGTTTATCATGTTATGGTGTGCTGCTGTTTAGCATGCTTATGGTATGGGTGCTACTGGTGTTTTTGCTACCTTGCTGCTGCTATATATGCTTGCTGCTGTTTCATGCTTCTGGTGCTAGCTACTGCTATATATGCTTGCTGTTGATATTTGTATTATAGGGTTCTGAAAACTTGAGTTGCCAATTTTGCCTGAAATGTTGATTAACTTCCGTTTCGGTAAAATTTGTGCATTCCATAGGTAGTTTTTTAGCAAAGGTCATGCCAAATTTTTCTGCCGATTTTTTTTACTAACTAGTAACTTACACTTGATTAGTCCGGACATGACAAACGACGAAGCCGAGACTTCTAAAAGGAGGCAAGACTGTGAAGAAGAAAATGAAGCCGACTTAGCGGCGCAGTACTATGCAGCCCTAGATGCATCGCAGGGGGACCAGCCGGTGTCTAGGCCCCTTGTTATCGGCGAGCGCTAGATGTTCGATGAGGACTTTGATGCCGCTGATGAGATGTCCGATGAGGACGATGAGGAGGAAATGGTGGATATTCAGGAGGGCAATGGGGAAGAGCCTAGCATCGATACCGTCCGAGCATCCACGGATGATAGCCAGCAAAAGAAGGATAGGCGCCCAAACCAGCTAAAACCCATGCAAGAAGTAATACTTGAAGTGGATCCAAAGAGCGGTTTGCCTAAACTGCTTGAGGAAGCCGCGAGGGGGTACAACAACAGTGTCTCCTGTATCCTCTGAGACACCGTCACTATCAACGAGCAGAACATAAGGCAGAAGCTCAAGAAATCCATTGTTGTTCTCCTGATTTCCAAGCTGCATGCTCGATACCAGTTCCCGTCGCCCTACAATGGCCAGGAGCTCACGGGTAACATTGTGACACTACTAGAAAAAAGCTTACCCGCAGCGCACCTAATATGGCTACCCGTAGCGCATATGCTGTGCGCTGCGGGTAGCACGCCACTGATAAAAAAATACTCATAGCGCATGTGTGGTGCGCTACGGGTAATATGCTTACCCGTAGCGCATGTGTCTGGTGCGCTACGGGTATGCATATTACCCGTAGCGCACCAAACACATGTGCTACAGGTAATATGGATACCCGTAGCGCACTACGGGTAATTTGCATACCCGTAGCACACCAGACACATGCGCCATGGGTATTTTTTTTGATTTTCGAAAATACTCTATTTCTGCTGCCAGATTATAGTTTTTATACATAATATAGTACAGTATATAGAATATAACAGGTATACAGCAGGATAATGCAATAAATAGCATAAAACATGCATAGCATATGAATCAGATTGTTTCGAAATGAAACGATCACATTTGTAGTCTAAGTCACCGACACCGACCAAGTATGTAAGTTCATCATCACATCTTACATGAATAAGATAGTCTCCTACACTACGATGAAGTACACTACCACCGCAATCACCGCGGTGAGCAAGACGGTGGTGGTGACACCGAAGATCGTCCTCCTCTCCTCTCGCAGGTGGTTCCTCCACCAAGCTTCCGCCTCCGCCATGGTCTTATACCCTTTGTAGCTATTGCCCTTGAACATGTTGACTTGCTTCAAGCAATCTTCCCAGTGGATGTAAACTCCAGGAACCCTACCCCTGTACACCACGTACGACATCTCTACCTTCAAGACACAAATAAGGTTAGAGAACGGAAAACAATAGTTCATCACATAATTAAATGATACAATTAACATCACATGACATAATTAACATCAGTACGATCGATGAAGTACACCACAACTAAGTTCATTACATGACATGCCATCACAAATAGCAACGATCACAACTAAGTTCAACGATTATCTACCAAACTTGCCGTGCTAGGCAAGTTAGGATGTACTTATTAAGTTTACAACTAGTGAATCAACATTTCAGCTTGCCAACATCAGGAACAAAGCAGAAGCCACCTCCCGCCAGCAAGAACAGCCTGTCGTCGCCCTGAAGAAGCAGCCTCTTATCTATTTCAGTATTTGACGGCTTCATAGCGGCAGTCTAGAACAAACCCCCTTTTCTGACGACATCTTGATAGATGATCGTCGCAAACTGCTCCTAGATGCGATAGAACTCTGCTCTTAGATCCTTATCTTGGATCATCGCCCAGTGTTCGACCCAGGATTTAAGTGAATTTGGCAGCGTCAAGTTATGGTGGTCGCGTACGTACGCCCGCATCTGATATAAGGCGTAGTAGGCCTCCTTCTGGCTGCCCTCAGGCTGCTTGACACAGGGGAACGACGTTATATGGCCGAACGTGTGCATGCCTTGCTTGAGCGGCCGTTTAGACTTCAATTAGCCTCCCAGACAGGCGTACTTGGTAAGAGGTTCATCCAAAACTGCCTTGATAGTCATGTAGTTTTTCTTTGTTGCACTGCCCGAGTCCAAATACATGCATTGCGCATTTCTCACCGAGATGTTGATGAGCGTGTAGTATTCGTCACTACGCAAAACAATTCAAACGGAATGTTGGCAAAGAACGAGATGGAAATCTAAGAAAACATTACGGCGGCGAGCCAGTGATCACTTACTTGGGAAAGTAGGCCATGAGCAAGTCCTTCCCAATATTTTTCCTCATGACGACGCTGAGATACTCAGACGCGACTTTCTGGCCCTCCCATGTTGACAACTGGCTATCACGCATGTAGTAGGGGTCCACTATCGCGATGCCCGGGGTCTTGTCTCTAATGACCTACATCGCTATACTTAGGGAAAATAGGCGGATGAGGGTTTGGTACAGCCGATTCTGGTTAAATACGTCGAAGATATCGGCAAACCGAAGCAGCATAATATCTGCGGGTGCATCCTCGGCGAAGTCCCTGCCCGTTGGTACCTTGGCCCTGTAAAGCGGGTATGATGAATCATTGTCTCCAAGTTGGCATGTCTCTAGGTAGAGAATAGCGTCATGCAGACTCCGCATATCCGCACTGCAAGCCTGGAGCATTTGCGCATTCAGCATCGGCTGGACCATAGTATGCACGATGTGGTTAAGACCCTTGGGTCTTGGTGGCCCGTCTTGAGCCCGGATCGGTGCTGGCTGGCTCATAGTATCCTTCTTGCTCTTCCTTTTCCTTTCCTTCTTCTTCATGGGAACTACAATCTGCTCATCGGCACACTTATGGAGCGTGTTGGGGGTGAAAATGTTTCCAGGCCATGGAGGCTCCGTGCAGACAACATCTGGAGGCGTCTCCTGAGAATGGGACGACAAACGTTTGTTGATAGTAGGTCATTTCTCCGAGGTACATGGCGCTGGTTCTTCAATGTCATCACAATATGCAGTATTGATGAAGGCATCAACGTTGACTTCATCATCATCGTCATCGTTCGGATCCTGTGCCATCTGCATATCATGATTAGGATCAGCCGCCACATAGCTGCTTGGCCCAGGCATGACCGGCGGTGTTATCTGTGGAGTTGTGCTCCCCACCCCCAGGTGAATCTGATTCTCTGGCCATAGCATTGAATAGCTAAAGCACTGTCTGAGGACTTTTGGCTCTTCATCCTCTTCGTCTCCCATTGGCTGAAAGGGAGGCATCACGTGGTCACATGTGACATCCCCGAATTTATCACAAATTCGAAGTGCCCGTTATGCATTCCACCACAATCCCAGAATCATTGTTGTGATACACATAACGTAGTTGGTAACCAGTTCCATAGACATTACAATACGATGGTTCAAATACAATGGTCATAGTGACCAAGTTCATATTACAATCACAATATAGCAGCGGAAATAACGTCTTCGGGTCCATGCCTTCACCCTACAGGCAATGGCCACTCCGTAGAAGATCTTAGTTCTGATACTCTTCTTCATACCCTTCCTCCAGATACTCTTCCCCATAGTCTGGCCAAGTTGATAGCCAGGGACACAGCCATGAGTACATTGAATGCACTCGCAAACCATCTTATAATGATATAATGAAGTAGATATGCAAGGTTGGTATGGTGGACTAAGCACTAGTTTAGTTGCAAAAGCTAGTTTTGTTTCCCAAGAATGTTCATTGGTAGAAAAGAAGTTTAGTTCTCTAAGTTAAATCTCAATGGAACTTCAAGTGTGTCAACATCAATGTCAAGTCAAGTCATGTCATTCACCAAGTTCACCATAAGTTATTATCATTCCTGACAAAAGTCAAGTACAGCTTGCCAACTGTCCATAACCGAGGACGCGGCTATTCGAATAGTTTGAAACCTCTGCAGAGGGGTACACTTTACCCACAAGATTCGATACATCTGCCGGGAGAAATCCACGGATCGTCATACACAAAGTATGCGGGGTTCAGATAATCAAACAAACTCTTTCACTTGCTCAATCTAGTATAGGATCCTTCCCTAGAGCCCGAGACACGGACATCTCCATTCCGGTGTCTCTAGTTTTGCCCGCTCCGGAGTGCCAGATGAATTGGATTTCCACTCGGTTCAGAAGTACCCGCGCACGGTGCACTTCTATAAAGGATGATACAAGGCCTCCCATACTAGGGTAAACAAGCTATGGACTAAGCCCCTTCCCATTTAGGGGTAATGTGGTCGTACGGTAATGGTTGGCTCACATGGTACATCACTTATTATCATTTAGCAAATACATTCCATAGTTCTTAGTCAATATTATTTTCCTTCATAAAACCATCATGTAGGAGAATCTCCATTTCAAGTTTTCAAGTTCAAGTCACCAAGTTCAAATGGGGTTCCACTTAGAGATGGCCTCAATTTTATTAGCGACTAAGCAACTATATTGAGTGATGATACCACTAAACTATGGTTGGATAAACTCAGCTTGATGCTCTTGCTAAGCAAGATATCACTACACATCTATCATTCTACTCTAGCAATTCAATCATGCAATTTACGTAAAACAAGTAGAATGCAATAGTAAAACTAGGCATTTGGAGTATGATTCAAAAGATGGCTTGCCTTGGTTGGCAACGTGTCCGGGGTATTCTTCTTCTTCTTGATAAAATTCCCCTTCAGTATCCTCCTCAGCAACACTAGCGTCTAATAACAAATAAATACAAAACACACAATCACTACACAGGGCTAACAACACACCAAGCATACATACTTGTTTTCAACAAGGGCATTCATGTTGGGTTTTATTTGAATTGGATTGCAAGTTTTCTTCCAAGTTTTCATTAAGTGTGCAAGTTATATTTTCTACGATGTGTCATGTGTTGTTTACCTTTTTGAGTATGGGTAAGTAACTAGGGTTATTAGGGCTAGTTCAAGTGGGGATTGACTAGTTAAGTACATTGGTATTGAGGGAAAAATTAACTAAGTGTGGAATGGAGATCTATCATTTTATGCTTCAAACTAAGATTGGATTAGGGTCTAATTGGTACCACTAACAAGGTCTGAGTGATTGAGGTTGAACTAAACAGTAGGGGAGTTAGTTAGTAAGTTCACAAATCAAGTTTCATAATTTTAGGAGGTTTAAACAATTTTCTAGAATTTTCCTATGATTAATAGAGCTATGGTCAAAGTATTCTTATTTATTTAAATCCCTAACTCAAATTGAGTTCTAACCAGTTTCAGAGGGTAGAGAATTTCCTAAGCTTTTCAACGCATATTTATTTGCTAAAAATGGATTTCTAAAACTCTTGGAATTTAAGTTTGAAAAACATATCTGAAACATATTTGAATTAATTCGAAAAGGCGGGAAATAAATAAAAACGAAACGGACTGAATCCTAAACGAACGGGCCGATTTTTCTACAGAACCCGAATGGGCCGGCCCATACCGCTTCGCCCCGGGCGGGAAATGAATAAAACTGAACCTGACAGGTGGGGTCCGCTCGTCAGGTCACTTAATTTTATCGAACCGGTATGCTACCGACGGATCAAGATCCAACGGCGCACATGCGTCGTCCTCGTTGGCTAGGGCTGGAGCTCACCTGCGCACGGCGAGGAAGACGACGGCGACGATGAGGCACGTAGAGGAAGCAGGGCTCGACGGCGGCGGGCGAAAAAGAATCCGGCAGCACTCCTCCTCCAGCTCCCGGCGTCCGTTCGTCCAGCGGCGGCCCAACGCGGTGGCGCTGCCTGCGCCCAGTAGCTCGCCGGCGTTGCAGGCTCCGTCGAACGAGAGCGAGAGGGAGGGAGAGAAGGTGTCTGGGAGGTAGCTGGGAGCGGGGTGAGTTCGTTCGTTTGATCGGCGGGGGCTTTTATAGGCCAGAGCGTCGGGGGCGAGGGCGTCCAGTAGCTCGCCGGTGAGGGGGCCCTGGCGATGCGCGTCGAGCAACACCGGGCACGGCGGCCTTGCTCGCGTGCTTGTGGGGTTTTGTCTCGGCGACGGAGGGTTGTGGGTCGGCTGTGGCGCGGTCACAGCGGTCGGCGTCGTGCAGGAAGAGAAGAGACAGAGAAGGGGGGTCCTGGGCGCGTTCTTCTTCTTCCCTCCACTTCTCACGGCTCGGGTCGGGGCTGAGGGGGATGGGCTCGACCGCGGCGTCGTCCACGAGCATGGCTACAGGGTCGAGACGGAAGGTGTAACAACTCAGAAATTGTAATCCACTTCTTATTAATTAAAATACCAAATTTTGGACTCAGATAAAACTTTTTATCTATTATTTCATGCATGCATGTATTTTTCTATTGTGTGTATTCTATGATTTCATGTGTGTTATTTTGGTTGTGCATTGGTTAGTTAATTCTAAGTTAACCAACAGAAGCAATTGAGACAAATTCTAAGCATCAAAGAAACCAGAAATAAAAATATTAAAGAATAAGAGAAGAATAAGATGATCTAGGAAATCTGTTTGACTACCCTACTTTGAGCCCTTGGATTAAGAAATCTGTAACTCACCTCCATGTTTGGCCAGTTAGTTGAGCTTGACCAAGTTATATACCAACTCAACCAACAAATTTCTAACCAAAATGCAAATAGGAACATCACCCAAACTTCAATCAAACTTTGAATCTGAAACAGAGACTATACCAAAATTTGAAATAAGATTTCTGCAAAACCTATTCTTTCTTCAGAACAAAAATATGACTAGAAACCTTGGCCAATATGCTGATCACCCAAAGTGGAAAATTTCAAAAATTCAAATTTAAAGCTCTTGTGGGCATTTCGTCGAACACTGGCAGACACAAATCAAAGCAAATCGAATTCACTGTGGGCTGCACTGTTCTTGCTCGCTCGAGGACTGTGGCCACGCTCCTGGACGATGCCACGGTCGAGCCCCGTTCCCTCTGCCCCGACCCAATCCGTGAGAAGTGGAGGGAAGAAGGGAAATGTGCCCAGGGCCCCCTCCCAGTCCTTCTTCTTCCTGCACGTTGCCGACCGCCATGGATGCGCCAGAGCCGACCCACAGCCCTCCGCAGCTGAGGCGACACCCTCCCAGCACGCCCCCGAGGCCGCCGTGCCCGGTGCGACCTCCGAACGCCGCCAGGACCCCCGCACTGGCCACGCACTGGTCGCCTTGCCCCCGGCCTCCCGCGACTATAAAAACCCCCGTCGATCACCCCCAGAGGAAGCACACACCCACCGCAACCGATCCCCACTCTTCTCTCTTCCTCTCTCCCTCGGAAACGTCCGATCTCTGCACGGGAGCGCCGCCGCGTTCTGGAGGATTCCGGCCACCATTGGAGCTGCTGCTGGTGCGAGGTGGAGGAGCGGAGCCGCCGCTGTCGATCTGCATCACCGCCGTCAAGCTCTGCATCCTCTCCGTCACGCCCTCGCCGTCGAACACTCGTCACTGCAACGCCGGTGAGCCCCTGGTCTGTCCCGGGGTAGACGACGACGATGCACCGTTGGATCTTGATCCAACGG
>QXEO01000051.1:34785-258341 GCA_007115705.1 Dactylis glomerata
TTTTTTTTGAATCCGTTACGCCGGTTTCAAAACGCGGCCAAAACGGCCGGCGCTACCGTTCTTATCTAGGGGTGGAATGATGCAAATATTTCCATGGATCTCCCATGAAATAACAACTTTTGAATCTTAAAATGATTTTTTCATAAAATCATGAGCAACCTATGAGGCACCTGCAGTTCAAATCGGGCTCCGTTCCTGCTAAATCGGCACAAAGTTGCCTAAATGTTGAAAAATACACACAAATGGTATTCCAAGCAAATTATTGGTGAAATGTACATAAAATGTGGTCTAGTACTTTTGAAAATTGATGGGCTCCAGTTATCAAAGCTAGTTTTGGTAGTTGCTTCACAAAAAACCCTAGTTTCGACACTCCGAAAATGGAAAATGGTTTTTCTACAAGGTAAAATTGAAAACTTCTATGGACAACATTGTTTACCATTCTAAGATGCACATGTGTGCCCATTTTGGAAAAATAATTATAACTCCTATGGACCATATTGTTCATATCCACTTCACAAAATTTTGACATTTTAATCCATATAAAATAGAAAAAGAATAGTGCCAAAATTTCCCCCCAAAATTTCCCTCCTAATCCCCCCAAAAATTCCCTCCTATTTCTCCCGCCAGGAATTCCAGATCTGGATCTGGTTCACTTTTCAGATGAAATGACGCAAATAACCTCGTCGTTGCTACCCAGCAGTACTGATAAAGCAGGGGCATTTTCGTCAAATCACGTTGGAAGCTTCTCCACCACATCTTCCACCGTCTTTTCCACCACATCCCCTCCACCACACCCACTCCACCACAGCCGCAAACCCTAATCGACGGCGACGCTCGCGGCGAGCTCCGGGGACGGAGACGCTCGCGGCGAGCGCCGGGACGGAGACGCTCGCGGCGAGGGCCGGGACAGAGACGCTCGCGGCGAGGGCCACACGCGCTCGCGGCGACGGCGAGTGTGCACGAGCTCGCGGCGACGCATCTTCAGTTCAGGCTAGTTTTTCAGTTGATCTCCCTGCCCCCTCCTCCCCACCCCCCAACCTCCATGTTGTTTGGATGCGGCGTTGCTTACGGCCGGATTGGGTTGATTAGGGTTTAGGTGCTCGTTGCTTACGGCCAGATTGGATTCATTTGCTTTCTTATGGACGGATTTGAATTCTTTCGCCCAGATTTGGTTGATTACGGCCAGATTTTGTTGATAACTACAAGATTCGAGTAGAAATCTCCTCGAGTTTTTTCTATATCATTGCAGCAAGTATAAATCTACATCTGTTGCTTCAAGTTGCAATCTAAATGAATAGATGGTACTGTGTTAGGACTGGTGCACTGTAATTGAATAATCTCTAAATGTTACCATTTTTCTATTTCTGTATGAATAAATGAATAGATGGTATTGTCTTAGGATTGTGCTGCATATGCAATTATTGTAGCCTGCTCATTGAAGCATATAGAAGCATGCTCACTGAACCATATGAAAGCATGCTCATTCAAGCATATAGAAACATGGTAATTGGAACATATATAAGCTTTTGCTTCTGTCCTCTGTCTTTAAATTATCTACATGGATTATCTATTTGAATTCAGATTAATGAATTAGTCTTCCTTGTTCCTGTCCTCTGTCTTCAAATTATCTACATGAGTGACATGAAACATATTAAAGCATGCTCATGGAATGAATAGAATGTTTTGTGCAGAAACAAGTCTTTGCATTTTGCTCATATTAATTCCTTGCATAATATCTACATGAGCACCATTCTTCTACTTCACTTGTTATCATGCTCTCATTCATCATGCTCACTGCAATTTTGGTTCTGTTATCTAACTACATCTCTCTTCTAGGTAAGTGGCAAAGGAATTTGCAAGTTAATCAGAGAGAAACGTAGCGATCAGCCAAGAGGAAGCAGTAAGATAAAGAGGTGGGTTGCTGTAGTTGTCCTGTAGGATGTAGGATGTTTATGATTCCTTGCTCCTTGTTTCTAATTCATGGCTGTCCTATTTTGCAAGGCATTGGGTCAACCTAACCAACGCATATCCATCCCCTCAAGATCAGCAATGACCAAGAAGACACGGAGGAAGCAGTTGATTGGTATGCATCATCATCCTTGTGTTCTTCTACTTATCTGAATATGCTGCCTATCCTTGTTACCTTGTATGGGTGCATCTTAATCCTTGTGTAGGCTGATATGCATCATGCTCGTGTTTGTCTATCTGAATGTGCTGCCTATCCTTGTTACCTAGTATTGTATGCATCTTAATGCTTGTGTTGGTTGATATGCATCTTGCTCCTTGTATTTGTCTACTTATCTGAATGTGCTGCCTAGCCTTGTTACCTAGTATGCGTCTTACTTGTGTTGGTTGATAACTTGATATGCATATTACTCCTTCAGTGATGTCTAGTTTAGCATTGATACATAGTAACTGAAACACATTGCTATGATCTGATTGGCATGAGTAATTGAGTTGTACCTTCTTTATGTAATCTATCTTTTAGGAGTTAACTAGGAATTAATTGCATATAAAATATGTAGTTTGAGGAACCATTCATCTAATGGTGACCTTTTCTTACGCATGTAAAGAAGCGCCGCTCACTGAATATGAGATGGGTAGGGCTAGGACCATGATGCGGAACAACCGGATATTTCAGTCCCTTGGAATCGGTGCAATAGTATCAATGATTAGGAAGTCAAATGATCAAGGTAGTACTATTACTAGTGAAGATTCAGCATCTGTCATCACACAAGGCGAGAGCTCAGACTACAATCCTAGAGACGATGAAGATAGTGATGAGGAGGAAGTTGACGACAGTGTAGTGCAGAAGGATGTTAAGGTGCAACCTCTTGTCTTGTTTGGAGGGGTGGTGTACTTGTTTGTTTGCTTGTTTTTTCTTTAGTTCTGCACACATTTTCCTAGCCTGTGATTTGATACTTTGTCATTGCTGTTTATATGAGGTTGTCAAGGTTTCTAAGAAGAAGAGTTACGTGAAGAAAATAACCAAGAGGAGGAACAGCCCAGAAACATCTACTACAATGGCCCCAGGAAGAATTTTTGCTGTTCCTCCAGAAGGGACAAAAAGAATGTTGGAAGTTGACGAGGCTCCTACCGTTCGGGTCACCAGGAAGAAAGCAAAGGAGAACACTGCACCCAACAATGAGCAAGGCTCGCTGCACAACGATGTGGAAAGCTCGCTGCACAAGGATGTGGAGGGCACGCCTCACAGGGATGTGGAGGGCACGCCTCACTGGGATGAAGGAAGCACTGAACGCATGCAGCTCAGCCCTAATGCAAATAATGCTGACACTTCTGAAGAGTCTAACCAGACAGCGCGTGCTGAAGGCAAGTTCCCGTACTGCTGTTCTTTTTACTAGTTCCCTTTGTAAATTTAAGCTATGCATGTATGCTTGCCCTGCTTGCCTCGATTGAAGTTTGCTTGTGTCCTCTTCAGGTACTGATGGTGCTGTGGTGGTCAAGAACTACAGAACTGGCGCAAGGTTGGAAAGGCTGACCAAAGGTCTTGGTTCTAAGGTCAGAATCGAGATTTCCGAAGGGATGAAACGCCCGGTGAAGCATGTCCAGGCTGCTAAGCTTGCATCAGAGTGTGGCCTGATTGCAAGAAGCCATCTTCCAATGCTTCCTCACTTCAAAGAGTACAAGAAGGACAAGAATCTTGTGAAAGACTTCATTGGAAAAGTTTCTGTAAGCAACCTTCTTTGCTACTTTGAATGTGTTCTTAGTTCTTTGCTACACATGTTTGGGTTACTGATCTTGTCTTTGCTTTCTCTGCAACCTTTGTAGGCTAACTTTGAGATGGATACTGGATCAAAGGTCATTAAGGATGCGTGCACTGATATCCTGAAGACTATCTGCAGGAACAGACGCCACTATCTCAAGAAGGAGTTTTTTGATCAAGTAGAAGCAAGTAAAGTCAGCATCAAGTCTCTAGTTAAATACTTGACTGATGAAGAATGGCAAGCTCTGGTCAAGGTGTGGTCAAGTGCAAAACACAAGGTTTGTTTGCATATTGCCCTATCTTGCCCATTCAACCTGCTTGGTTTTCTTTATTGTATGTAAATGATGATGAGATGTGCTCATATGTAGGAGACCTGCGAGAAGAACAAGGCTAATCGAACAAAAGTCAAGTTTGGGCAGAAAACTGGTTCACGATGCTATATTGCCCATGTGCATGCAATTGTAAGACAACACTGTTTTTATTTAGTTGCTTGTAATTATTGTCGCAGAAACTTATGGTTTGGTATCTTTAAAACTTTTCAGAAGGAGGAAAGGAAGGTTGAAAACCTGGATGCAGTTGAAATGTTCAAGGCCACCCACTACAGCGCGAAAAATGGCTTCTCGGTGGATGTCGAAGATGCTATAGTAAGTGTCTGATCTCACATTTGCATTCTTGTTTGTGTGGTTACATCTCAGTTGAACACTTCTGTTGTTGCATACTATCTGGTTATTGCAAGATAGTGTTGCTTTGAGCAAAGAAACTTGATTGAGCTGTACTGTAGTAGATTATGTTGTTATTTAGCACTTGTTTTGGCCAACAGCAAACTTCCTTACCTGATGACATGCTCTAAAATTAGTAGGGGCTAGGCAAACTAAGATGAAATCCAAAGTACTTCACTTATATTGCTATTATCTGCTTATAAACAATGCCCTTGGGATTAATGCTTCATGTTTTCTTCAGTTTCCATGCTTTTGTGCTCCTTCTGTTAATAGTTGACTGCTAATATAGTTCACTTCTGTGCTCCTTATTTCAGGCTTCAATTGAAGAAATCATGTCTGCACCTGTTCCAGAAGGTGAAGCGCCAAAGTCCGCTGTGGAGGTTATTTCTGAAGTTCTTACCGAGAAGTGCCCATCAAACACATTCCTGAAGAATGTTGGCCTGGATTCAACCTCTGGCAGCAAGTCCAGCAAGACCAATGCTGCTGTTACTGCTCATGTCCATAATCTGGAACAGCAGCTCAAGAGGTCGCAGCGTGAAAGTGAAGTGATGCGTGAAGAAATGGTTGCCATGAAGAAGAAGGCCGAAGAAGCTGAAGCTGCACAAGCGGAACGTTTCGAGCTGCTTCTCAAGAAGACGGAAGAGAGCGATGCGAGGCTGGCTTCCATGGTTGCTTTGTTGACAGGTAAACCTGCTGGGAATTAGTGGGCATCTGGTTTGGTGCTCATCTGTGGAAGATTGTAGTTTTTTGGTAGTTGTTAGAATGCTGAACGTGTGTTCCATGGCATCCAGTACTGCTGTGCTAAACTTGTGCTCCTGGGTGTTTTGGTACTTGTGCTCCTGGGTGTTTTGTACTCCTGTGCTAAACTTGCCCTGGGAAGCTTGCTGTTAAGCTATATATGAATGATGGAAATTTGAATTCCTGTGTGTTGGCAATTTGAATGATGAATGTGCTGTAATTTGCAATTTATGCAAAATCCTGTATTTTTTTCTTGCTTATTTCAAATTTCTGAAATGCATCCAGTAAGATAACAGGCCAGAAGAAAACAGGCCCAAAAGTTATTGGACCCAATAAGAGGCCATGGCCTGGCTTCAAAAAAGCCCGATTCGAAAATGGAAAATATTTGAAAATGGCCTAAAACTTGACTGGACCTGATGCTATATGGGCTGTAAAGAGGCCTAGGCCCACAATATAATACCCGAAATAATTCGAAAAAAAGAAAAAAAAAGTGGATGAAATAAGCAGTAAAAAGGCCAAGGCCCATAAATGAAATGGGCTTTATAAAGACAAAAGCCCAAAAGAAAAAGGTCAAAATCAGAAACCAATTCTATCAAAAATGGCAAAGGCCCAGAAAAAATTGTTAGAATTACTGGGCTTGGCCCATGTAGATCCTCCAGATGGACTGGGCTAATTTCGGTTATGACCATATCAAAATCGTCACAATGCCTGCCACGTGGCTGACACGTCGGATTGCTGATGTGGCCTCCCCAAACTGCTCATGACGATATTATATCGTCATAACCGTTATGACGGTCCAATATCGTCATAGACGGTTATGACGATCTCAGTAAATTCGTCATGTTCGATCATCAACGACGCCCCGTTTTTGACGATCATTTTTTCGTCATAAAATCATCATAGATCAACCATTATGACGATCTAGTGACGAATTTTGAGCGTCAGTAGTCAACACATTTCTTGTAGTGAGAGGCTTTACTAGGAACCTTTTTAGTTTATTAATCACACATGTATTAATGTTTCCGATTAATACAATTCTAGCATGAGAAATAAACATTTATCATAAACATGGAATATGATAATAACCACTTTATTATTGCCTCTCGGGCATATTCCCTTCACGATTGAGGACGAATTGATCCAATTCCTTTGGCCAGGATGCTTCCCTCGTCGAGCCGGATCTCTGGAGCTGAACGGCATGGCTTCGGACGGCCTCTAGCGCCGGCGAGGAAATTGACTGGAGCTAGGGTTTCGGTATCCTGTAGGAACTCAAGAGAGAGAGGGAAAAGGTGCGGCTCTAGGGTTTCCCTTGGCGGCGGACAACCTTTTATAGGGTGCGGAGGGCGGCGGCGACGATCTTGGCGCGCCGATGAGGACGGACGGCATCCCCACTGCCACCGAGCTGCTTGGCGTCCCAGTGAAGACGACGACCTCCTCAGCCAATTCGAAGCGGTACGAGGCCGGCTGGTTCCAGATGGGCTGCTAAGCTGGGCTGGCTTGGTTGGGCTTTGGTCCAGGTAAGTGCTTCTCTTATTTTTTTATACTCCAATTCTTTTCTTTTATTTCCTATTTTCAGTTTTGCTATTTCTAATCCAAATTTGCTATTTTGTTTTGCAGGTTTGAACTAGTTACTTGTTTGCAGGCTTTAGGGTTTGAAATTACTTTTCAAATATGACTATGACACTACTAATCCAAAACACAATGCTAAACAAATTATATATGTGAACTTGCACATAAAATAATAGACACAACATTGGTGTTTACTTGTGAACCTAGAGAAGGGATATTTCCAATTAGCTTTTGTGGAATATTTGAAATACTTTGCTGGGTTTTTGAATTCAAGAATTATTGTAAAATACAACTAGCACCTTACTAGTTCATTATATTGTTTTCAAAGGATTTTTATATGGCATTGACACATGTAAGACTTGAATATAAGTCTTAATGTGCATATATTTTAACTACCTCACAATTGAAGCTTTAGTTATAATTCCTAGATATGAATAAATTATTGCAGTGCTTATGTAGAACCAATAACTTGAACTTGTATGAAAGGACATGATTTTATGCATAACACTACTATGCCACTCAATGTCATGGAATTGTTATATAGAGTTATACCGATGGCATTAACTATGTTCCATATACTTAACTTGAAAATATAAGCTACCCCTCTTTTACAATGAAGATCTCTTTATCTGAGGTCCACAAATATCACAAGAAGTGAGTGGTTTAATGGTTAATGAACTGGACTCCTATTAGCAGTGTTATTGCTTAGAAACAATGGTTTGGTTAAAGGTTTGACAAAATGTGTATGGTTTGCTTAAGATCACAAGTGATGCATAAGTTAGAATGATACTTGGGAATAAATCTCCAAGTAAATGAATAAGAGGTTCAGGAATTAGATAGAATGCTATAACACTCATCCAGTAAATAGTGTTCCCTCCAAAATGTGCTCCATGCTACAAAGGTTCTATAAACTAACTAGGTTTCTAGGTCAAGGCTTAGGATCTGCTCAACCAGTATCCAGATGATTCACTCAATGGAAACTTGTGCACAGATCAAGGTTTCCCATAATGCTTCCATAAGATGATATCTCCTAAGTGACATATGATCAAGCTGGGTTCCTACTCCACCCTTGGTTATAGGATGATATCTGCTTATCAGACAAAGTTTCATAACTAACCTATTGTTCTTCATCAGCAAGCATAATCATGTACTTAACAGGATCATACTATTTCCTTCATCAACTCCCTTTAACAAGGATTTATTCTAGGTTGTTCCAACCTTCTGAGATTAAAGATATAATCTCTCCTTTGTGTGGTTCATATAGGATCTACTCCACTTCATCTCTTCATAGGTCTAGGTATTGGTCACCTCCTAAGGATGGTTCTAGTCTAGACCAGAGTTAGGGTTTATGATGTGATCTCCCCTATATCAAATGACTTGTCCTAATTAGAATTTGGGTAATGTCTAGAGTCTCCTAGTTGGCCTTTATAGGAATGACTCTGATGTTCTTAAGTTTTCTCACCTAAAGTTGGTATTACTCTTCTACTCAATTAGGTACTAGGTTAAGCTCTCCTACTCCTGAGTTTCTTAATTACAACCTAGGTTTCTATCTTATGGGGTAAGGATAACTCTAAATTGGTCTAGTTTCCCTCTTCTTGACTAGAAGAAGAATACATTTGGATATTTGGGGAACAGAAGGTAGATAGTTATTTGAAAACAAGACTTGTGTTAAATTTACTTTATGACTCACATGGTTCATTGATTTAAGTTCAATGAATACCATGATGATCTAGGTGTGAGTAAATATTTGGTTCTAAAATGGTGTGTCAAGCATTTTAGTTTTACCTCACTTAACTCCTCTTTAGTTGTTATAACTATCCCTACCCAAAACAAGGTTTTAGCAAAGGTCATGTTGAAGTTTATCGCGCTTCAATTGATGAACTACTTCAATTCCATCAACTTAAGTGAAACTCCAATCACTTTGATCTGATTTATTGAAATGCGCAAAAATTACCCGGATTTTCTATGCATGAAATGCAATGCACACATCTGCTGTCTCTATTTTATGACCTCTAATCCTGGGATATTACAGTCTCCCCTCCTTAAACTAAACTTCGTCCCGAAGTTTTCGCTCTCATACGTTGTTGAACGATCTTGTTGTTGGTATCATATGTCTTGAAGTTCCTTGACCAACTAATTGGGATATAGATGATATCCGTTGTCCAAGGTGTTCTTTGAATCTTCTATTGTCTGACTACGAACAATAATCACTTGAATTCCATCCATCTTGGTCTCTTCTTGGTCATTCTTTGGATTATCCCTCTTTGCAATTCTTTCGATGGCTTATAGGGTCCTACTAATTGTTCCTATATATCTTCCTAATTTGGCTCTTGATTTTAACACCTAAGAACAGATTAAACACATTTGACGTGTTCATTCCAAGTTTCCTGATCCAATTCTATAGATCTTAACCGGTCTTCTAGGTTCAAGACTAGGGTTAACTCTATTATCAATCTTTGCCAGCTGTGGTTCATGATACCAGCTGTGGCTCATACTTGGTGTGATTAGGGTCAAAATCATCTAACTCCTTTGCCGAACTCCATAAGGTTACGACAAATCTTGGAAAGAATCTACTACCGACATACTTCTTCCAACCTTCAATATTTTTAAGTTTCATGGACTCTCCCCTTAGACTTTTCTAATGGTCTTTGAACATATTGATCTCTAACCATTTGGACTCCATGATTAACTATAAGTCTTGGTCAGTCTTTCTACTACGTCTTTCTAATGGTTTCTCAAAGAAGTCTGCGATGTACCCACACAATTGTGGAGAACCGGTACGAATTCTTGGGTTAATCATTTAGGTAGGATGTTCTGTTCCACTTTTGGATGTATGTACCTACCCAAAAGTTCTCAAGGTTGATGAGAATTGGGTTTTCCCATCGATATCTATCCTAATTCATATGGTAAGGTCTATACAAAGCCACAGGAGAAATCCGGCAGAGTTTCTCTTGTACCGGAGGACATCCACGTCAGGCAATTGTATAATTTGAGTAAAATAGGAAGTAACACGGCCACAAATGAACCAATGGATTCAACAGATTATTGTTGACATGAATCTTCACAAGTCTAAGTCCGTAGACAAAGACTACAACTCTTCGATAAGGAAATGTCTTGCTAACGTCTTAACCACCAATCGACAATTCAAGATTTCGGGACTAGGGATCAATGTTATACAGAAATGTTATGTGTCTTAGTCACGCTATCAACGAGGGTTACTGGGGTTACCACTCCCAGGCTGAATAAAGCAGCAGGCAATACCGGAATGGATCATCGGTATCACAACACCTCAATCAACCCGTGATGTACTAAGCATAACCAAGGCTGCATAACAACGAGCTCAAATACCTTAACACTTTGTTTGGATGCACGGAAATGATCTCTAGAATTGAATTGAGAGGGAATTCCAAATTTGGGGTGGAAAGGAAATGGCTTACAATTCGAATTCTCTTGTTTGGATGGCCTAAAATTTGCTGTTAGAATTACAGAGTGGTACCCATTTCCAATTCCTGTTTGGATGTACAAACCATGGAATTCGATGTTTTTTTTTTGAGTCTGGACAATATATAGTTACATACATTATAAATAGTTGTATTTGTGCATTAAAACGTACTAGTAAGGTACCCCGTGTGTTGCTATGGAGCCATAGTTTGCACATGGTAGATCTGAATTAATCTTGCTATGGAGCATAGTTTGCACATGGTATATCTGAGTTAATCGTGATTTATTGTCTAGGTTGTACGATGAAAATTCTGTAATGCTTCTGAGATGGTGTTTCGACTTGCAGTTCTGGAGTTACTTTGTACTGATTGTAGCATATGTGATTATAAATTAATTATTTGAATATCATAAAGTCCAAAATATTACAATAAAAATAGGACCTCATTGTTAGTTGATTACAACTCAATTAGGAATCACGATAAGTAAAATCGAGGCCATGAAGCAATACAATTACATTGGTGGCAGGGAACTTGAGCCTCGGTCGTGTAGTGCACGCAGGCACTGAAGCAATGAAGGTATCAAGAAATCCAACTGTACATTGCCGTGCAGTGCTGGCAGCAGTCTGGTCGAAGCTTGAGTTTGAGTTTCAGTTCGGCAGCAGGGAACTAGTGAGCGGAGGTCGTTGGAAGGGCGTTCGCCACCTGGAAAACCAACACGTGTGTACTCTATTTTATTGCTCTGCTTTCCTTTGGTCATTTGCTCGAACACTTCCCGTGCGTGGTTCAGAAACGAGAATAGTCAGATTGAGGGACTGATGAGCTCCGACCAGGGACTCCGGCCAGAGGAATACCACCCGCCGCCTGCACCCCAGCTTCCGCTTGCGCCCCAGCCGCCGCCAGATAAACCACCGGCCGCCATCGCAGAAGACCACCCGCCGCCTTCTAGGGTTATGGCTGGCGGTGAGCGCGGCGAGAGGACTAGGATGGGGAGAGGAGCGGGCTTGTGGAGAGGATGGAGAAGGGCGGTGGTTGGAGGAAGGCGGTGGTCGGAGGACGGAGTAGGGCGGGGGCTTGCGTACCTGTGCTAGGCCGCCGCTGCCGAGCTCTCTCGCTCGAGCGAGAGGAAGACAAGTCGATCGAAGCAAAACAGTACGAGAGGATTCCAGCCTAATTCGGAGGTGAGGGGGTCCGAATCGTGGTGTAACTAGCGATGGAATTCGGGTGGTATCTATGGAAATCGAGCCGAATTCCAGGGTCGATTTCCTAGCCAGTCCAAACAAAGGAATTCGGTCCTAAATTCCAGAATTCTGATTTCCTTGCCCAATTCTAAGCATCCAAATAGGGTGTAAACTTAATTGCGGTTACCTAATTAGTGGTTCTATTCAATAATCTAGAGTTACCTCTAGTGTTTTAAGACCTAGAGTACTACTACTAAATTCCAATATTTCATCTTACTACCACTTCATGATGCTTCCATGAAGATCAGTTGATAGCTTCCTTCTTTTGGCTTCGGTCATCTGGTGATTCTTCATCTTCTGACTTGCTTGCCTTTAATAATTCGTCTCTCCCTCACACGAATCCCTTAACCATCTAGAACTATAACATCAAGTAAAAATTTGATGGTGCAACATGCACTTGCACATCAAAGTCCAACTTCATGCATAGATCTAGTCACACAATAAAATCCAAGAAAATCCAAAATTGTGCTGGCAACATACATCATCATAAGCCCGTGAGTAAAACATCTCTAGAATTCAGGCTTGGATGTGTACCTTATAGCACCAAATATTATAGGTTTATATTGTGCTATATTGCACGTAGTGGTGGACTGCTACTCTTTGTCTCTAAATTTACTCCATTTGCCCAATTGCAATCGAATAAATTTGAGCAAAAGGGTTTGGAAATCATTCTAACGGATCCATATTCCTTTAAGACTACTACTTTTAGCTTACCTTTCGTCCTATTGAAGACGAATCTCACATGGACTCTCAAGAATTCTTACTTTCGTATACCACATACAAACTTCACTAAAAATGGTTCACCCAACTCCATTGTGCTTTGGTAATATTCTCTTACTAAAGACTATGGTTTTGGTACATTTGCCATGATTTGACATTTCAGTAACCATTTCTCGCTGTGTATCTACCTCCTCAGCTTGAAATTGCTGGTCTACTACAAAGTTCTACTCCATCATGTAAAGATTCTCAAGTGAATCTAACATGATTAAGGTTTTTATACTGCTAGTACAGCTTACTTGTATATGGCATTCTCAAGTATCCATATACAAGACTAAAACCTAAGGTCCTACTACCTCATACAGACTCACTTCACCACTTAACATCACCCTACTACAGTTTCGGATGACTTAAGTTTAACAAATTGCCCTTGGTATACTTCTTCCAATAAGATAGTTCCCATTCCGGTTGTATCCTCTCTTTGGACTACCATGTATTGTATACCAAATGTGATCTACTTCCATCCTTCATGTAAGGCTCTAATGATGTCATACTACTAGGTATGGAACAAGATATCTAACTTCACTTATGAATAATAGGTAAGAACAGTTGACTCGAGTGTGTCAAGATTATTCTTTTGTTGAATATCCATCCCAAGTCATATGAAGATCTGGTTTAGATAAGAAGGCTTCCTATAACCACTACCAATCCTACAGGTCTCCTATTAAAGGGTTTTAATCCTAGGGTCAAAGCGTTGGCTCTGATACCAGCTGTGGTGACCCAACATACCACTGCATGTGTAGTATGCAAGTCGTTGACATAACACTAATGAAACACCGTCTCACTAGTATTACATCCATCAGAGTGGTACAACAGAAACATCGCAGGTCCACGGTATGATTATAGGATTACAATTTTCAGCATACAAAAGATCTTCAGAACCTCCTCAACAGGTAGAGGTTTAGTCCTGGCGACTACAAACGAGAAAGAAACAAGGAAGACTAAATTAAACTACAACTAATGCAGTTGGCTTACTACCCAACTACAGAATTCTCTAACTACTAGGTTCTAGGATTAGGAAACTGGTTCCTTTCTAACCCTATTTTAGTTTTTCTTCAAGCTTCACGCAATTGTAGACTCCGCTGATAATCTTGACGTTGGTAGAATACTTCATCTTCAACTTTAATGTCTTGAGGTTGCCTCCTTGAGTTGTCTTCAATCTAATGCTTCATAGTCTAGCAAGGGTTTAAGAGATTGGGGTGAGTAACGAGCGTTACCCAACAAGTTTCTTTAGAAAGAAGTTGTGTGACATGCACTATCTACAGCCACAGACCCAAAAGAGTCGTAGACCAATGCAAAGTTTTATCAAAGTTTCTTGAATGATTGCTTTTACTTGTGAAAACTATGCCCAACAGCCAACACAGGTATAGTGCCTTGAGAGCACCTTTCCTGCCGCGTTCGCAGCTCCTTCCCGGAGCAAGGGGTAACATGTCACATCCTTTTACACTCTGCAGAGGTGTGTCCTTCCAAAAGAGATCAAAGCCTTGTTGCACAACCGAGTTGCATGCTCGTCCACACTTCCTTGGTGTGGGGCCCAGTCATTGATCCAAGCCAATCACTGCCTTCTCCGCACAACGCATGCCCACCCAATTCACGCAAGCAGGTTGTGCCCCTGATATTCACCCCCAACGATGAAGTACCTAGGCGTCCCTTGCGGACCATCATAGACACCAGGGTCGTGAGAACTTAGGTGTCCCACCCATATGCAAGTAGTCTCGCAAGACCTACTGCGACCGGCAGCTGGCTGTCCGTTGACATGCGAACGAGAGAAGATACAGCTGACTTTCCCGTCCCATTCCAAGTCTCTTGGATGACACGGTTTTTACGGCGCCGGACTAACTGTGGCATTGGTAATTAGTCCTAGGTTTACTTTCCCGTGCAAGTGGAACCTCCACCACCACAATCTTACTGTGGTTCCACCTGCCAGCCTTCCTAGGTTATCACCACTGGTCGATAACCACTAGTCATATTACTTATGAAAATAGATTTTCCATCTTTTTTGGAAAAGTTAGAGTTTGAAGTCAACACTTTGCAAGTAGTTTCAAAACCAGTGCAATCCAGAGATATGAGCAAGATAAACTTGCCTTTTTTACTGCAAGATTATGCAAGTCAAGGTCTTCGATACGTAGGAAATCCAAATATTGAAATAGCTCCATCATCTGGTAAAGATGATGTTAAAAGAACTGCAGCATGATATGCATCATATATGCTATGCATCGTTCTAAGTGTAACCTAACCCCGATGATTTGCTAATATTGAGTTGTGGTGAATTCTTGTGATGTGTTGCACTTTTAAGTTTAAAGACACACACAAGGTTGTTAAGGGTTTTAGGTTAACTGACAATTCTTCAAAAGTAGTAGAATAAAGCTTCAAACCAGAGTTATTGCAAAAGATAGGTATAGCAATAGGTGAAGACTTAAAAGTAACACTTTTAAGTGGTATCATATTATTAGCAATCAAGTAGTTGGTTATGGTCAAGCAAAGCTAAAGTATTTCTTAGTTGATAAGAATACCCAGTTAATATTAGGGTTGACAACAATCTTAAGACACAAATAGAGTTATATATGTTCAATCTTAATGGAATGGTTTGTTACTTACTTTCAATGTTTCTTAAAAGAATAACATTTGAAGAACATGTTTCCTAATGATTAGAAACACTACACCTAAGGTTTAGTGTTCTAGGGTTTAGCATGATTCTATCATAACCAAAAAGTAGTTAATAGATAAACATACCCAGGAAGCAAGCTAGGTTTCATTTAATGTTAAGAGGGTTTTAGTGAAGCATGGAAATGTTATTCATCTAGGATGGTGAAGCATAACAATGTGGTAGCACATATTTGCTTAACATGGGTACACTCAAGAGTAATTGCTTACTTTTAGAGCTTACAAGAGGTATTGTAATGTTTACTTGTTATATAACCTAAAAGAATAACTTTTAAAGAACATGTTTCTTAATGACTAGAAATACTACAGATAAGAATTAGTGTTCTAGGATTGATTATACTTATCTATTACTCACAAAGTAGTTAATAGATGGAACATAACAAGTTATCTATTTAAGATTCATTTGTTACTTATGTGGTATTAGTTGGGCATGATTATACAAAGCAACTTTCATTGCTATTACTATATATGGTTCTGTCTATAGTTGGTAACATTCTTATAACAAACATCGGCACTCAAGTAGTTAGTTATGGGCCAATAGTGCTCAGATAAATGGTTTATGGTTGATTATAGAGTTGTTAATACTCTTCACATGCACAGGTCATTACTTGTGTCTAGACAAGAATGGGTGTGATGCTTATATGGTATGTTCTTAAAAAGACTTACTTTTGAAGAACAGAAGCCTTAATGGACATATTGTTATTACTTAAAGAAATAGTAATTAGGTGATGTCTACAAGTTAATAGTTTACAAGTTGCAACAAAGGTGTTGCAAATAGTTAGTTGACTAAGGTATACCATGTTGAAATAGAGTATGAAACTAACCACTCTTGTTTGAATTAGGAGGTAAGGTTAGACTAGCACACTAAGATAGTTATTAGTTTTAGTACTAGAATTTCATTTTAAGTTTCAATTCCTATCCAGAAATAATTAAGAAAGCCTAGTATTCCTATTCTTAGATTTTTAGGATGGAATCCAAATTTTAAGTGATTAAAGGTTTTGAAATGGGTTTTTAGATTTTCTCATAATGAAACAATGGTTAAATAGAAATATTAGAGTTAGGGAATAATTCTTATTCAAGTTTATGGTTTCTCCCAAATTTTACTATTTTAAATTTATTTAAGAAAATTCATTTTAGGGTTTGAAATCCTAATAGTAAAGTATATGATTTTTATTTTTTGAAATAATGAAATATTAATTGAAATTAACTTTGTTGAAGTTGTCAAAGTTTTATTTGATATTAGAAAATTTTGTTTTAAATTATTTTAGTTGGATTTAAATTCAAACTTCAAATACTACTTAAACAAGTTTTTAAATTTGGTTCAAAATTATTTCACACAAGTATACAATATTATAAGTTAAACAAGTAGATTATGTTTCTAGGAACATTTTGGTATATTATATGCATTTTTCTGAATTAAAATGAATAAGATATGAATTTCATAAGTTTCTAACAATTTCTGGAATTATAACTAACAGATAGAACTTTTTGTACCGAAAGGGTACCTACCCTACGCCACTGACAGATGGGCCATGACCACGTCAGCTGCCACGGTGGCCTTGACCGGGTCAAAATCATTGACCGGCCACAGGAACTTACAGATGATTTGCAAATTCGACGATTTAAACCGAATTGGGTGCAACGAGTTTGTGCTTCAGCTTTGGAAGAGTAAGGGGAGCACTATGGTGCATGCACCGCTATTTTTTGGTCACCGGAGCTTGCTCCGGTGAGCTTGACTGCGGCGGTGCATGGCAGTCGACGGTGACGGCGAGCTACGGATGACGATAGGCATGAAGGAGGACGTCCAGAGATGCGCTAGCTCACCAGGGTTCTTCCTGGAGGGTCGACGACGGCGATTGTCGCCGGAAGCAGGCGCAGTGTCGCCGATTCCGGCGAGTTGCTGCGGAAGGAATCGACGGATTCCCGGCGATTGAGGACGAATTGATCCAATTCCTTTGGCCAGGATGCTTCCCTCGTCGAGCCGGATCTCTGGAGCTGAACGGCATGGCTTCGGACGGCCTCTAGCGCCGGCGAGGAAATTGACTGGAGCTAGGGTTTCGGTATCCTGTAGGAACTCAAGAGAGGGAGGGAAAAGGTGCGGCTCTAGGGTTTCCCTTGGCGGCGGACAACCTTTTATAGGGTGCGGAGGGCGGCGGCGACGATCTTGGCGCGCCGATGAGGATGGACGGCATCCCCACTGCCACCGAGCTGCTTGGCGTCCCAGTGAAGACGACGACCTCCTCAGCCAATTCGAAGCGGTACGAGGCCGGCTGGTTCCAGATGGGCTGCTAAGCTGGGCTGGCTTGGTTGGGCTTTGGTCCAGGTAAGTGCTTCTCTTATTTTTTTCTACTCCAATTCTTTTCTTTTATTTCCTATTTTCAGTTTTGCTATTTCTAATCCAAATTTGCTATTTTGTTTTGCAGGTTTGAACTAGTTACTTGTTTGCAGGCTTTAGGGTTTGAAATTACTTTTCAAATATGACTATGACACTACTAATCCAAAACACAATGCTAAACAAATTATATATGTGAACTTGCACATAAAATAATAGACACAACATTGGTGTTTACTTGTGAACCTAGAGAAGGGATATTTCCAATTAGCTTTTGTGGAATATTTGAAATACTTTGCTGGGTTTTTGAATTCAAGAATTATTGTAAAATACAACTAGCACCTTACTAGTTCATTATATTGTTTTCAAAGGATTTTTATATGGCATTGACACATGTAAGACTTGAATATAAGTCTTAATGTGCATATATTTTAACTACCTCACAATTGAAGCTTTAGTTATAATTCCTAGATATGAATAAATTATTGCAGTGCTTATGTAGAACCAATAACTTGAACTTGTATGAAAGGACATGATTTTATGCATAACACTACTATGCCACTCAATGTCATGGAATTGTTATATAGAGTTATACCGATGGCATTAACTATGTTCCATATACTTAACTTGAAAATATAAGCTACCCCTCTTTTACAATGAAGATCTCTTTATCTGAGGTCCACAAATATCACAAGAAGTGAGTGGTTTAATGGTTAATGAACTGGACTCCTATTAGCAGTGTTATTGCTTAGAAACAATGGTTTGGTTAAAGGTTTGACAAAATGTGTATGGTTTGCTTAAGATCACAAGTGATGCATAAGTTAGAATGATACTTGGGAATAAATCTCCAAGTAAATGAATAAGAGGTTCAGGAATTAGATAGAATGCTATAACACTCATCCAGTAAATAGTGTTCCCTCCAAAATGTGCTCCATGCTACAAAGGTTCTATAAACTAACTAGGTTTCTAGGTCAAGGCTTAGGATCTGCTCAACCAGTATCCAGATGATTCACTCAATGGAAACTTGTGCACAGATCAAGGTTTCCCATAATGCTTCCATAAGATGATATCTCCTAAGTGACATATGATCAAGCTGGGTTCCTACTCCACCCTTGGTTATAGGATGATATCTGCTTATCAGACAAAGTTTCATAACTAACCTATTGTTCTTCATCAGCAAGCATAATCATGTACTTAACAGGATCATACTATTTCCTTCATCAACTCCCTTTAACAAGGATTTATTCTAGGTTGTTCCAACCTTCTGAGATTAAAGATATAATCTCTCCTTTGTGTGGTTCATATAGGATCTACTCCACTTCATCTCTTCATAGGTCTAGGTATTGGTCACCTCCTAAGGATGGTTCTAGTCTAGACCAGAGTTAGGGTTTATGATGTGATCTCCCCTATATCAAATGACTTGTCCTAATTAGAATTTGGGTAATGTCTAGAGTCTCCTAGTTGGCCTTTATAGGAATGACTCTGATGTTCTTAAGTTTTCTCACCTAAAGTTGGTATTACTCTTCTACTCAATTAGGTACTAGGTTAAGCTCTCCTACTCCTGAGTTTCTTAATTACAACCTAGGTTTCTATCTTATGGGGTAAGGATAACTCTAAATTGGTCTAGTTTCCCTCTTCTTGACTAGAAGAAGAATACATTTGGATATTTGGGGAACAGAAGGTAGATAGTTATTTGAAAACAAGACTTGTGTTAAATTTACTTTATGACTCACATGGTTCATTGATTTAAGTTCAATGAATACCATGATGATCTAGGTGTGAGTAAATATTTGGTTCTAAAATGGTGTGTCAAGCATTTTAGTTTTACCTCACTTAACTCCTCTTTAGTTGTTATAACTATCCCTACCCAAAACAAGGTTTTAGCAAAGGTCATGTTGAAGTTTATCGCGCTTCAATTGATGAACTACTTCAATTCCATCAACTTAAGTGAAACTCCAATCACTTTGATCTGATTTATTGAAATGCGCAAAAATTACCCGGATTTTCTATGCATGAAATGCAATGCACACATCTGTTGTCTCTATTTTATGACCTCTAATCTTGGGATATTACATCTATCAACATCAATAGTGGCGCCATTCACATGGCACATAGTTCAAGGCATGATTAGTCAAACACTAATACCCTTGGACTCACACTTTGAAGTAGATCACCATTATCAAATATTTGGCGTTCTTCCAAATTCCATTCTTTAGTAATCTTTTAGTGTAGTAAACATTTTACCTACATCTTCCATTCGTCCTATCATGACAACTTTCATGATCAAGCTACTATAGCTCATGAGGATGAATTGTGAGTATAATGTTAGTTCCTAAAACCTTTTTAGGAGATCTGGACGCCTAGCGTCTTCAATCTTCACAAATTCTCATACAATATGAGAACATGTGTCTTACTAAATTATACTCTATCACATTGCAACCAACATTGTTTTAGATATCACAATATCTTCCACACATGATAGTTCATGAAACAATTCTTTCAACTCCTAGACAACCTTGATACTAAAAACAACTTTTGAATATCAAGGATCATGGAGGCAAATGTGATACTTAGATACTAACACTGGAATTATTACTCTTGATTTAATACTACTTATTAAATTTTATCGAGTAACCAAGGTTTGCTAAAAGTTTGCAATAGGACTTTAAACTTTAGATTGACATTCAAACAATACGATACCAGTTCGTAAAGTTATCATCTAGAATTCTATAGTTCTATTATCTCAATTATAACTAAATGCAAGGTAGTAAACGGATGCCAATGCCTACAACAAACTATGCAAATTCACTTTGATTTAGTTCATAATAAATTGAGTTCTATAATTCAAAATTACTAAGTGAACTCCCACTTAAAAACAACATCCCTCTTAGTTTTCTTAAGTGATTACACGAACCAAATTCACTATACCGCAACCGATCATCACGTGCAACGGCATAGTTTCAAAGGCGAACATCACCATGTTCATCATATCAACCATATGACTCGTGCTTAACCTTTCGGTTCGTGTTCCGAGGCCATGTCTGTACATGCTAGGCTCGCCAAGTAGAACCATAGCACTCGCGTGTGTAAAACTGTCTTACACCCGTCGTATGTGAACGTAGAGTCTGTCACACCCGATCATCACGTGGTATCTCGAAACGACGAACTTTCTGGACAGTGCATGCTATGGAAGAACATATTTTTATCTTGATATTTATGTGAGAGGGATCATCTTATAATGCTACCGCGCGATCAAATCTAAGCAGAATAAGATGCATAAAAGGATAAACATCACATGCATATATAATGTGATATGATATGGTCCTTCACGCATTCGATCTCAATCTTGTGCGTCATGACATGATCTCCATCATTCCACCGGCGTAGTACCAAGGTCCATGGCGCCACCTTGGTTGTCTTCCTCCATTACAATATATCACTTGGATATATATATTCGGCACGCACGCCATTTAAATGTAAAGACAACCATATGGCTCCTGACGGTTGTTTATAACTTATAAAAAAGATCATCGCATACAATTTGTAACATAAACAATTTAACCATATCACATCAAATGCCCTGCAAAAACAAGTTAGACGTTTCTAATTTATCTTGCATATTTTACGTGGTTTAGGGCTTTCTAGGAAGAACCGTTCTTACCTACAAACATGAAACCACAACGGTGATAAAAATATTATTAACAACTATTTGTAAAATAGATCATAACTATAGTGGGAGAAACGTACACCCATAAAGCCACATATGCCGAAGCATGTCAAGTGTGGGACAAGTCTCGTGAACGCGGTCACGTAAGGTTAGTCTCGGGCAGCTTCAATCCCACTATGACACTATGATTTTAAATACAAAAAAAATTGCAATAACATGATCATCAACGCCCACATCCACATGTGTTCTAACCGTGCATACCAACTACGCATAGAGATGGTTCTGATACCACTGATGGGTTCGTAGCATAGAAAACAAAAAATTTCCTACGCAAGAACGCATAAACTAGCCAAGATACTCTATGAGGTGGTAGCAACGGATACTAACCCTCGACGACCGAAAGTGGGGATTACGTTCCCGCACAAACGTTGACGATAGAGAGTTGGTGAAGATGCACGTAGTCGACGTAGTTGTTCACTTGACGTAGTCGACGTCGTGGTTCACTTGACGATCACAAGATCGTGTACACGGCGCCACAAGTGGCAGCGCCCCCGTGCTCGGTCACACGTACAGCTCGACGTCGACTCCTCCACGCCCTCGGTCCAGCGGGGCAGCGGAAGAAGGGATCCGCCGGACGCTCCTCCACACACTTCTCCAAGTGTATGAACTACGAACTACAATTTCGGCAGAGCTTCGCTAAGCCAAGACGGAAATTGGGCAGCAACTATGCAAGGGAGGGGATGATCAAGAAGTGTCTCACATGGAGGAGAGGGAGGGGTTTATATAGGAGAGGAGGGGCAGCCCCCAAGGGGTTGGTCGGCCAAGGAGGTCTCCTCCTCTTCATGGTGGTAATCCCCTCTTCATTCCCTTCATGGTGGTAACCCCCTCATCAACATGAGATAACCCCCATTTTAATTTTGCATGACATTCATGCTAATTAAAATTCACACTTATTGATTTAATAAAACATTTTTATTTCTTTAATATTTGTTAATTCATTCAGTTAACAAACATTAACAAATACACCCTTGAGTTATTTCGATATCCCGAAACAGTTTCGATACTTTTCTGAAACAATCCTTATGCTATCCTGTAATTCGATCAGAGTATCGTATCCACTCAAAAATAACGGCGAACCTTAAGTGTGTCACCCTACGGTTCACGAGTAACGTGGACATGATCGAGACTCCTCTCTGATCAATAATCAACAGCGGGATCTGGAAATCCATGATGACTCCCACTTACTCAACGATAAACTAGTGATCGTGTGAACCAGTAACGAACATAGTTAATTCCTTTTGTCTCGCGATATTATTACTTGTCCGAGATCCGATCATTTGGTATCAACCATACCTAGTTCGATCTCGTTCCCGACAAGTCTCTTTACTCGTTCCGTGATAATGCATTCCCATGACCTAGTCACATGCTTGCAAGCTATTCCAATGCAATATCACCGAGAAGGGCTCAGATAATATCTTTCCGTCATCCGGATGGACAAATTCCACTCTTGATCCATGAGCCTCAACTAATACTTTCAGAGTACCCAAATCAACCTTTATAATCACCCTATTACGGTGTGACGTTTGATATCATCAAAGTACCCTTCCGGTATCAGTGATTAACATGATCTCATGGTCTAAGGATTAGAACTACTTCGCATGAGTTTGATATAGCAATGAACTTGATGACTTGATCGTATTGCTATTCGTACTATGGGTGTGAGTGTTCATCACATCATTCTTTTAATGATATGACCCCGTTATTAACAACATCCAATGTTCATGATCAGAAAACCTTGATCATCAGTTAATCAACGAGCTAGTATAAAAGAGAGGCTTTACTAGGAACCCTTTTAGTTTATTAATCACACAAGTATTAATGTTTTCGATTAATACAATTTTAGCATGAAAAATAAACATTTATCATAAACATGGAATATGATAATAACCACTTTATTATTGCCTCTCGGGCATATTCCCTTCAAGGGTTACACGCAGGACCTATACACCGGGACGGAGGGAGTAAATGTAACAAGATAATGGACTCATTTATTACGCTAAGTCAACAATAGATTGCAGAGAGATAAATAGTATAATGTAAAATACTTTACCACCTGTTAGCTGTTTAGGTTGGACAATTGGCATATAGGGTTGAAATTACCGATATTAGCCACCATACTTTTTTTTGAAAATGATCTATCTACTTTCATATTCATACTTGCTTCAAAATTCGATGCAGTGCCATATTTTTATTTGTATTTGTTTCCGTATTTTTAAAGCATATTCAGATACGGGGTACTTCTCTTTTGGACCAAATGCGGAATTTTTACGAGAAAGCGAATATCAGATAGTTCAGATTCTCCACTGCCACTTTCCAACCCCGTGGTAATGCACTGTGTACACATTCTTCGTAAATGGTGTCTCACATAATAAATGCACCTGATTATTCGAGGCGAATTTAGCAAATGGATGGAAAAACGAGCCCACTCCGGCAATATACACAGAGTCAAGGGTGCGATGTGCAAAAGCACCACTCTACAAGATTACGGCCGGGTCCCGGGTGGGCCGGTCGATCGCTCCTTCGGTCCGTCCACCTCGCTACCGCCGCCGCGCCGCGCCGCCCAGCAATCCATCCACCTGCAAAGGAAAGAAGAGGAGCCCCCTTCTCCTCTCTCGCGTCCGATGGCCTCCAGCTCGGACGCCGGCGGCGGAGGGCCGGACAACGGGGGCGTCGGGGAGGGGCCGACGACGCTGGACGAGCTGTACCACATCAACGTCGTGCCGGCCGAACTGCACTTCAAGTTCCGCAAGGAGCTCCAGGGCATGCGCGTCGGCCTCAACTTCGAGGTCCGTGCCTCGTCCTAAACCCTAAACCTCAAGTGTTGGGCTGCCCGTAGATTTCTTCCCCTTTGCTCCAAGAATTTCGGGAGATTTCGAATGGGTAAACCGTGGCGAATGGCAATACCCAATCTGCATCCGAATTGATGCTATTTCTGACTAGATGCCCCTGGTGTACATTATTTCAGTTCTGCAATCTTGAGGTGAATGATTTCGAGGCGAAGGTGGTTCTGAAGCCCCTGGACTTCGACCGGAAGTGGAAGTTCCAGTACAAGCCCATCAGCGGTGACGTACAGCTGCTGTCCAAGAAGATACCAGTCTCAAAGTATCTCAACCTTCAGGTTATTTGCTAAATACAATCTTGTCATTCACGGATAGTTTTATGTTGTAGCAACTAGCAAGGACTGGTTACATATCTCACACGGTTTTGTGGTGAGGCATCTTATAGCTAGTCCGCATTACGCACTGTTATTGCGTATCTAGATATGTTCAACCGATCAATCCGGTACTAATTATGTACTTTGATGGTTGATGATAGCATGGGTGGTAACTTGATGTTAGTTTTTATTCATGGGAGAGATGCTAATTTATGCATGCACTGCGTACCTGCTTGCTTGATGAATGGAGTCAATGCAGGTGGAATTTCGAAATGAGAATAGAAGTTGGATCGGTGCATAAATCAGTTGTGAATTGCTGGAAAAGCATATCAATATTAGCATCTGCCATGGTTCCGATAGTGGAATGATGACATAATTTGTAACGACACAATTAAACCTGCTTGTTTTCTGTAGAACGTGCAGATTGTTCATATATCAACTTTAATCCCACTATCATTCAGAAATGGATCCTTGGTATCCATCAGTTTTATTAGAAGAAACTAAAAGAGCACATGTTGATTTCTTAGTTTATATGGAATGCGCAACTATCGAAAATGGAGTAGATCCCCTTCTCTTTTGTGATATAGAGATGTTCTTGGGCAGATTAAGGTTTGAAGTGGGATCCCACCAAAATCCCACTTACAGTTCATTTTGAGATTTCTAGTTCAAAGTTTGGGCCAAATTTTCATCTAGAAATCACAAAATGAACTATAAGTGAATCTTGGTGGAATCCCACTTACACCTCTAGGGCAGATGGAGTATTTAAGAATAGCATTTCCCTGCAGCATGCTTTAGTTTAGAACAAACCATTTAAGAAGTATGGCACTTAACCATCATCTCATGCCAAATTTTGGGTGGCCACAATGACAGTGTTTCTGGGGCTATATACTGTATTCTTTGGTGGACTTGCTTCAGTTTATAGTCATAGTGACAATTGTCCTTCAAAATGGTACATGAATGATTGTGTTGTATTTCTACACATGCATATATCAGGATAATGGTGTAGACCATCTGTCTTTGCCAGAATGTCTATAAGCTTAATTATTACTTGATTGCAAATGACATGTAGTCGCCATCTCCATCTAATAAATATAGGCATGCCTGGTTGGCCGAACCACATACGACGAACATAGTTAGACTGGGGAAACCAAAATTGTTTAGAGACAAAACACCTCTTTTCAAAGTTCACTTCGATTCCATGAGATTCTGATAAGAATGGTAATACAGGTCGGCATCGGTCACAATTTCCAACTCAAGGCGACTGGATGGAAATGGAAGCTTTCTACTTGCTTGGGGGGAGATGGTGTTTCTCAAATAAGAAACAAATCAAAACTCAACGTGTTTCCAGGGTTTGATCTGAGGGTCGGATGGAAAGCTGAATATGTGCTTCCTGAGATTCATGGGTAAGTCTGAGCCAACATTAAAAAAAGTCTTGATACATCGTTACAAGAAGGATTGAACTATTTATCAAAGACTACTAATGTGACATTTCTCTTGAAGATACCACAGTTCAACTTATTTATCTTTGTTCCATGCAGGGCTGTTGGCACAGGCGAACCTGCCTTCAGTATGAACTATGGACGATTGCAAGCATCCATAGACCGGGTTGAGGCTATTGTAACCCATTCGGATCGGTACTGAAGTTCCTAGGATGGTGATGCTGATATGCTCGTGAAGCAAGGGAGTTCGTTGATTGAAATTATCTCAAGCAAAATCCCACTGTTCACTCATGTCTTTTGAGGCTTTGCATCTGATGTACAGAAATGAGCAAACAATATTCTACCAAGAGTATTTTCGAGTTTCTCTGGACCATTTTGCAGCACTTCTTGTTCTTGTTTTGGAGAACCTGATGAATAATGCTCTCGCTGCTTGTGGGTTGTTCAAACAATTCCAGGATTGTAAATACCATAACAGCAAAGTAGAATGCACCAAATTGAGCCTATTACCGGTTTCAGGAAGAGCACACCAAATGAAAGAAACTATTACTCTAAAAGCGAATCACATCTCGATCCACAAACTGCCAAAAGCCTTTGTTTGTTATTCCATTCCCAGTGGAAGGTCAACCTGTTTCACAACAATTTTCTAAGAAACGTGCGGAATTCTAAATGAAACAACCTTATTTTCAAGTGACAGGCAATATCCATTTCAACCAATTATGAAAGAGAAAAGGGCTAACTGCACAGCTAATTGAATTCCTTTTCGAGGTTGAGTTCATCTTGAAACCGCATTTGCTTCCTAATTAAACTGAGACTAAATCAGAATATGAAAAAAACGAAAGACTCCACAGAACATGAATGAATTCAGGTACATCACATCAGGCTGATATGTGCCGGTATCATACCTGTTTCAAGATTCTTGCTAAGCCCTTCTTGTTGCCACATATCCAGTTTCTTCTAAGGTTTCTTGAATTGCTCAAGTTCCTGCTCAACGCTTCTTGTCTAGCTCCAGTCTAGCACTTGTACCAGTCGCCTACCAGATCACGGCTTTGCTCCAATTCTAGCAGTCTCTCCAATTATGCAATCCTCTCCAAAATTGGGGCTTTTCTTCACTTCAGCACTTCCCCTCGCAGTGGATTCCACTAGGTTCTTAACCTCTTCCCAATTCTGAAACTGAAACCTGCGATGTCTAATCCAACTCGGCACCTAACCAGCTTGTCAGCATCGTAAGTTTGCCTCAACATTCCCCCTAGAAATACAAAAAGAATGTAAATCTACTTTCATTTATTTATTAGGGACTTTTTCTTTTTCGATTTTATAGAATAAGTATGCTCTGGAGTAAAAGGATTCGAACCTTTGCATGCCGGTACCAAAAACCCATGCCTTACCACTTGGCTATACTCCAAACGGGGAGAAGGCTCGATGAAAACAAGCTGGGATATAGATTTTTCAGAAGGAAGAGTTAGTTACCCTCGGTCTTCCTTCTTTCCCGGGAATCAAGGAAGTAGTAGCGGGACAGTCCTTTATTTCCCCCTTTAGACCAACTACAACAAGCTCGCTCCTGAGGATGTGGAAGTTCTGTTTCCTTGCCTTGTCAAGCATTTCATCTGACACTCTATCTATACTATAGCTAGATCAATTCCTATTCTTTCTTCCAGGCGACTTTAGTCCAAAGAATTTGGCCTTCTTATCTTGACTCGATCTCACGAAATTGGATTGACTAGCACACCGCGCATCTGGCATTCGCTTCTCCTATTTATCTCTTCCAACTAAGCTGATCACTGGAAAATATGAAATCCTGCAAGCAATCATTCCAGAGCCAACTACGAAGATACCTGGTCTTCCACTCTGTTCACTGGAGGAAAGACAAGAAAGTCAACAGTTCTTAAAATGGTTCGTCTTCCATGAAGCTCGGGAGACCCCTCACGTGCCGCTGCCCGTGAGACTCGCCTTTGTACACTTTGCGCACCGCTTCGACTAGACCCCGCTACTACCTCGTATCCAAATACCTGCGATCTAGCTCATTCTTTTTTAAGCCCTGCAAGCCTAATAGAACCTTGTTTCCTGGGCCAAGTCAGCCTATAAGTAAGTAGGGCTGAAGACAATTTGTTTGTTAGTTTTTCAATCTTATTCCTTCTATCCTTAGAGTAAGTTGAAATGACCTCCTTGATTAGCAAGTAAGCGAGCGGTAGTTCAGTCTCCGACAAGTGAGGCCGAATAGCCCCTGGTGTCCTTTTCCTTCTAAACTAGCTGCTCTTTTTTTTGAACATTTTTTTTTTAGAGCAAGCAAACTGGTATGGGAGGTCGGATCAAAGTAAGGAATGGGAATAGCACTCACTCGTTGGAGACAAGCCAGAAACAGGGGTTGTCCTCTCCCTTAGGGCTCGTTCGTTTAATCCCTAGAAGGTCGGGATTGGTATGGATTCGGCCCGGTTCTGGTTTTCCAGCCCGGCGAGGTAAATTATCCAGCCCAACAAATTTGGAGTCATCGGTTATACCTGGATCTGGATTCCGGCCCACCATATCCTGGCCATCTTGAACTCAGCCCGTCTGGAAAAAATTAATCCCCAACCACCCTGTGGAAATTTTTCCACGACACGCTCTGATGTTCTGACAAGCTGTTGCGTTGTTTCCATGGTAACGTTTCTAGGATTAACCGAGCGAAATAATCGCGTCTGGATTATTATGGAAGGGCTGAGTCGAGGTTAGGTGGGGATAGGGTGATGGAACGGGATCAACCCGATCCACGCCTGGAACGGATCCAGGTCTGGATTAAATCCCAGAAAAATGAACGGGCCCTTACTTAAGTCCTAGTCCATCTTTTCGTGCCCCAAACTTCCCCACACCTGACATAAAAGTTTGGTAGCTCGAAGGAAGCAGAAGCAAAACATGTTTTCTTTCTTTCTGTCCCAACCTCCAAGGGTGGCACATAAACTGTCTGTTTCACAATTCAGAGTCTGAAGCTCATATTGCTCACTAGATTTCACATTTACAGAGCAACCTAACGTGACTCTGAGATACGCCGGCAGTAACCTCAGCTACAACTGAGGCTGGTAAATGCTGTTTGCTTAACACATTACCACTCCCAAAAATACCAGACTACACAGCTTGCATATAAGCATTGGGTAGAAAAGGAAGTGAGGAGAGACGTAAGGTCACAAAAACATCAAGAGTTACTAGAAGCGAGCCAAAATGCTTTGATAAGCATTACTTATTGATTTAAGCTACCATTATAGATAGACTTGTATACCAAAAAAGACTGGGGTGGTGTATTATCATAACGAAACTTCATTCATCAGTCACACAGTACTGTTATCAAAAACATTGTCTATTTCGATTAGGCTAAGCTTTATCCTGATATCAAAGACAAGGGCCGCTAATTCATTTGCTCTTGCGCTCATTATTGTAGTCATCGATCAGTCTCTCGACATCCTTCCAGAACAGGCCCTCCACAAGAACACCGTCCTTCGTAAACCTGCCCAAGAAAGCAAGAATGATATTAGCAAGGAAGAAAAACAAGAGTTCTAATACAAAGATGACATTACAGACAACTTTGAAACTACAAGCTTAGACCAAACACAATGTATATGCGGTTCAAAGGAAAAAGGTGTCAGACATTGAACCGATGGTGTTTTGCTGCAGTGTGTAGCTCCGATTCAATACAGAGGTGGGGCCATCCAACAAAAGTAAAAAATTCCTACCACTCCGTTTCACGCATGCTGTCTAAACTTTTACATGGCTTGCATGTTGCATGTCAAGGTAGAAAATCTTATTTAATCGGTGGAATCGATTCGGAACCGAACCAACACATTGGTTCGCTTTTCTAGTCTGACAGTATGAGTCGATGCTCTGCAGTGTAGAGAACCGGTTCATACTCTCCTTAGAATCTCTTTTTCCTCACATTGTAGCTGGTCTTATGTGCACGTTTAAGCTTATATGTTTTGCCAATACACTTGCAACATGCATCTAGTATCAGCAAACTAGGTGGTATTGACACGTAGAGGGGTTCTCTAACACACACACACACACTGAAGCTTGTATGTTTTTCCAGGTCAGCTGTTTACAGCAGAGAGTTTCTAGTAGAGTACTTTTTCTAGTAAATGGATAATGTGTAAACAATGTTAACTAAAGAAGGTGCCTTGGGTTTGGTTCAGATTTAAAGAAATAAATACTGAAGGCTGAATGAACAATACCACTTTGTAACACTCTTAGTGAATTGGACAGTCTTATGAGCAGAGATAGACTGTGGATCCGCACTGGCTATTGAAAGATTGTACATGTCCGAGAATCTTGGTAACTTTGAAGAAATAACAAGGCCAGTGCTACTGAAAGAACCCTGCAGAAAAATTTCAATCATAAGTTAGCAAAGCTATAAACATGATGGCAACAAATGTCATGAACATGATCGGGATCACAAAGAACATCAGTTCGCCTTATTCAAGTGTAAGATGTGTTCATTGCCCAATGAGTAACGCATTCATTCACTACGGCATTCATGGTCATAAGCAAGGAACTCGTACCACATTCATCTTCATGAGCGAGGAACTCGCAGAAGGGGTTTTAAATGGACCAACAGCGCTACAAGTACTTGATGAGTTATATGCTTTAGTGACTACAACTGGATAGCCAGGCACATTTGCCATTATGGTCAAGATGCAAATTAACGGAACACCTTGATGTTTCAGTCATCAAATTCAACTGTTATTTTCATTGCTTCTATAATTGACCACATCTATAATTTGCGAGTTCTAACAGCATATATTATTGCTTGAGTATTCAATAGGAAAGGATATAGCATGTACTAAGATTGCAACTACTCAGCAGTGTATCACAAAAAAACTGCAATTAAACAAGTCAACATAAATCATCACGGAGAACTGAAATGCTACGGTTTAGACTCTGCTCCCTGAGAGGAGTGAGTAAAATAGGTTGTCCTAAGCATGACATATTCCAAACAAATAAGACTCCATTTACAACAAAGAAATTGTATTACACTTGAGAAACTGCAATGTGGAAAAAATCTAAACATTGTTCAGCATCCACATCAGTAAACAACTTCACCACATGAATATTAATTGCAACATTTCAGCACAGTGGGAGGGGCCATATTATATGATTAAAATGCAACCTATATAGTCATAATTCATTAAATCAGTATATATCACATGCAACTCATACAATGTCCATTACTCTGTGTCAAAACTGCTTCCTAATCGTGTGCAACCATGTCTAGTTGATATAGCTACACAAACTGAAATAAGAGTTCATTGTTTATCTGAAATACTGAAGTCAGCACTAGAGGAATTGACGAGATCTACATACCAGAATTCAGGAGCAGCCAATGAGAAGAATATAAACTTACCGCTGGAGCATGGGTGAAGATGATGGCATCCTTCTCCTTGGTATAGCTAAGGATCAGCAGCACCACATTCATCACCACATACGTATCCACCACTGAAGTCAAGGACCAAACAGTAACAAACAGCAAATTCCAGACAATTGCCAACAAAAGATAGATCTAACAGCGATTCAGCGGAACGGAGAAAATCAATAATCGCGGCAAAGGATATAACGCGATGCAGCCGAGCAGGAACTCGCGGTTCTGGGGGAACTTCTTCGGGTAGAACTGCGCGAGGAGCGCGATGGCGATCACGGCCGTCCCTATCAGGAGCTTCCAGTTGCCCAGCCGGTTGTCCTCCGCGTAACCCTTGCTCTTCACGACCTGATCGAACCAAGAAAGTGAATCATCAGTGGCCGAATCAAGAGGAACCAAGTGAGGGGAACAGAGCGGGAGAGGGCGATAGATCTCGAGCAGGAGAAGACGGTTAGGGTTTAGTGTGCATAGCCAGTACCTCGGAGATGGTCTCGTCGAGGAGGTGCTTGATGGAGTGGGGGTCAAGGAGGTTGGCCTTCTTCGGGGTCGCCTTCGCCGGCGTGGCCACCGCGCCGTCGCTCGCCATCTGCGCCGTCGTCGAGGGGGAGGAGGTGTGGGCGGGCGCGGATCAATACTACGGTGGAGCGGACGACGAGAGGGGCAGGGCTGTCAGTATATGCGAGATAGGTCGATGACAAGTGGGCCCTATCTGTACAATGCCCGTTTTGTCAGTAGCTCGCCGCGAGTGGGCATGGTTTGCCACGTAGATTTAATAGGCGGAGCCAATGGGAGAGAAGGAGCGCGTCACAGAGCTCCATGTCAGCACACGATAATAACCGAATGCAATGTGTGACCGTGACATGCAAAAAAGAAAAAGCTCTTGATGAACCATTGCTAATATTGTACCTCTCGATTAAAGATGTAAACTCTCATTGTGATGAATGAATAAAGAGATACTACGAACTTGTAAAAAAATTAGTTCCTCTCTCACTCAAAACTAAATTTGCATAGTTTTCCATTTTTTTTACTTGACTTTCTGTTTGAGAAAAGGCATTCCAGCTCATACACAAACATATGATCCAGACTAACTCTCCGCGAGCTTCATAGCTACCACAATATTTGAATTTTTAAAATGATTTGAACTTTGCCACATGTGACTGGGTCTAAACTTTTGCATACATCACGGTGTGTACAGTTGATTGGTAGTAAAAAAATGATGCAACAGGGGAGAAAAAAGAAAGTGTTTGACACACACATCCGACAAAGGGGTCGAACTCGAGCTGTGGAGGTCCACTATGCTCTCACCACTAGGCCAAGAGTCCATCCACAATTGGTTTGTGTACTTTATTTGTGTTCTCTCGATTTCATATACTTATACATGATCCTTTCCGTATGAATTTGGTCTTACGACTTAATCTGTGATCTACTTGATTTTAAAAAATTGTCATTCCTCACTTTGCATTGTGAATGGTCTAGGTGCATTGGGTTTTGTTACGTAATACCAATGAGTATCTTCCTCATATATAGAGAACCAGATTTTTGTCGGGATGATTATGCGGGTGATTATACTCTAATCACATAGATAAAATCTTGGCTTTGATACTTTGTGTGTCTTATTAAGATTGATCTTTCTTTCGGTGTAAGAGGTGATGGCACCTTCGACATCAAGACGTTTTACAATGATTTGGTTACTATTAAAGTTTCGCGTATCTAGTTTTCAGTATGCGATGTGTGTAAGTGTGTACATACACATGTCAACGTTGCGCCCGGTATTCTCTAAGAGAGATCTTCTATGTCGGTAGTTGACGAGGGTTAACTCGACAAATGTCCTAGATAAAGGACTTAGGATCGGGGGAATAGGGCGTCGGATGAACTCGAAGGTAAACCAGTCAAACAAGGTGTGTATCGAAAGTAAACGTGGTGGTGAACTTGGCTTGCTTTCAATCTGTCCCTCACCGTCCTCTCCTGGCCCCTATATATAGGTAGCCAGGTCTCAAGGAATGGGAGGGGTCCGATACATATTACAACATCGGTATACGACATGAACTCGTATTTCGACTAGGATTACACTTGGGCCTAGCTTAATGGGCCTCAGGGGTACTCAAGTAACGGGCTCTATTATCTATACCCTTGTCAGTAGCCCCCGAGATTCTACCAGAATTATAGATTCGGGTTGAATCTCAAATCTTCATATCTTCGACTTGATCAATCTTTTGACTTCTTCTTCCTGTACTAAAAAATAAACATCTTTCATTATATTATCTCACAAGGGGTTTTGATGAACAAGCCTGACAACTCTGACGGATCAAGAGGCCAATTAACTGCCGGAGCAGATACTTGTCACCTACTTCAAATTCAATCCCCTTGGACTTGAATCCGGGAAACTGGTCAAACCCATTCTTTTGCCGTATTTAGGACTTACAAAGAACGAGTTCCAGTGGTTCTCAGGGTACCCACTGCGTCCACCAGGATTTTCTTCGCGTCGTAGACATGGATAGTTACTAGCAGAGCGCATCCATGTGCGTATACCAGGCCACACAGGACGGATCCTGGGGTCTTACCTTCACGATATGTTTCAACCATGGCATTCGAGTTTTGTCACGATAACGCAACTCGAGAATCATAGGTTGCAGCCTTGTTTAACTGTTTCAGCTCTAAAAATCTTCGGGTTGTCCAACCTTGACTAATATAAATTCCCTCCCGATGGTAGTAATTGCACTATTCAAGTCTTCTTTTGCCTTCTTTTACTCTCTTAGAAATTTAAGAATTTCGTCGGGTGCGCGACCAGCGCTCCCGATGGGAGTAGCCCCCGAGGCTATATTCGAAAACATGTTTTGAGTATAGGCTCCAGCTAAATTTTTCTTCCTTTATCCGCCACATAGCAGCTCATTTGATAATACCGTTGGGTGCGCGGCCAGCGCTCCCGATGGTAGTAGCCCCCGAGGCTATAGTCGAATATTTTCGAGTATAGACTCAAAGACGAGTTTTCTTTACTAACGCCTCTTATCTTGTATAAAATAATTCATCTGGTACCTTGATCAGCACCGATGGGAAAAGTAAAATGCGAGACCTTCTTCTGAATTTTTGATGAGTACCCATGATCGTCGCGTTGTATCTTGATATTTTTATTTCCCAATTACTTGAACGCTCGTGACGTCATTGGTAGAATCACTCTGCTTGTGACTTGACTGGGCGCTGACCGTTGCTCGTGGGCAGCGCTTTATAATTTTTCCTGCCCGTTAGTGGGCTACTGATTCCGCTTCTTGCGCCACATCTCAGCCCACGTTCCTTCGTCAGGAAGCTTTATAAGGGGGAGATTGAGGATTTTACTGTTTACCAGCTCCTTGCTCTTTCCACCGCCACCATTGCTTCATCTCCCTTGCGCTTCTAAGCTTCTTCGCAGCCCCCAAGCATAGCTTATGTAGATGCGCGTCAAGAGATTCGCTCACAAGAATCAGATGGCAAAGAAGAAAAGCACAAATGCGTCGACCAGCTGGGTGCCCTCGGAATTTGAGCAATCTGATCTGACCAAAGGCCCAGGAAAACGGATTCCTCACCGGAAGTGATCAAGTCATCTTCCCTAGCACCAAACGCGTCCCCAAGCCCCCAAGCGGCTATCGGGTGATGTTTCTCGCCTTTCTTTTACGTGGCTTATCCTTTCCTGCCCATGAATTTCTTCGTGGGCTTCTCTTTGTTTATGGCGTGCAGCTTCACCAGCTCACGCCAAATTCTATTTTGCACATCGCTTATTTTGTTACTCTTTGTGAGTCTTTCCTAGGGATCGAACCTCATTGGACTCTCTGGAAATTTATCTTCCGCCTTCGCCCTAGTGTCTCTTTATCGAAGAAACCTGAGCTAGGCGGGGCTGTTGTTTCTGTCCGTGCTGAGGCACACTATTTGGAGTTTAACATGGCTGCCTCGATGCAAGGTTAGAGGAAGAAGTGGTTTTATATCAAAGATCAGAAAAATTCTTCCTCTGACCATTACGGCATTGCTCCCTTTGATGCCAATAAAGATCTGAAGAAATTGTCATCGTGGGATTATCCTCCCACGGAAGCTGAGATGGAAGATATCAAGCCCTTGCTGGCCCGCATCCAAACTCTAAAGAGTGCAAGTGGAGGTGCGCTATCGGGGACGCAGCTCATGGCGTTCTTCCTGCAGAGGCGAATTCGGCCTCTTCAACATCATGTTTCCAAGTTGTGGTCAAACTCTAGCTCGGAGGATTCTTCTCGAGTGTTCGAAGAGGGCATAGATAAGAAGGATCTCGACAAACGAGTGAGAGATTTGACTACTCTCACAAAGGATGATGAGATTCCAGCGTTGACAGCTGATTTCTTCGACTCCAAGCATCCCTTGCCTGCGGTATGTGCTCTTTCATTCACCAACTTCTCATTTATTCTCCTTCTTGTATTTTGTTGCTGCTTTCCTGACAGTTTTGCAACTTACTCTTGTGCAGGGCCACCAATCCTTTGTTTCCCGTCCTCCTCTTCCAGAGGGAGGACCTATTCAGACTGATCTTGTTTCTGCTACTTCCGAAGCCCCCGATGCTGAGGAAAGCCAGGACGGAGATGATGCCAAAGTTTTGCTGGAAGAAAATAGTTTGACTACGCCGCCTCCTCCTGCACATTCGAAAGAACCTAGCCTTGATAAGAAGAGGAATCGTGTCGAAGAGCTTCTTTCTTCAAGTACCTCTGCTCCCAAAAATGCGGCCGGGGAACCCCCTGCTCCCGATCCTTCTGAAGTTGAAATTTTTGACCTTTTGGACTCGTAAGTCTTGCTGATTCAAATACCTATCTTTTATTTGTTTTCTTTCTTTTGACTAATGCAAAGTTTTTGCTTTTTGTTCCCTTTCTAGTGATGATGAGGACCCGAAAAGGGATGCTGCCACTGCTTCCCTCGTGGATACTTTGGCTGCCAATGAACTGCCTTCTCAAGAGGCTGCTATGGTAGCTAAGTCGCCAGAAGCCCTTGTTAAGAAGGATACCTCTTCGCGTGCTTCCAAACGTCTGAAGAAGGCGACGGCGGCGAGCGCTTCCCTTGACACCCATCGACCAATGGGTTCTCCTGATGATGTAAGTACTGCTTCTTGTGGCTTGCTCTTTTCATTGTTTGAATTTTTCTTCTCATGCTTTCCTTTAACAGATTCTGATGAAAAAAATCATCTCTTTGGGCACTGAATGCGTTGAGTTCCTGTAGGCTGCTCAGGCTTCTCGAGGTAAGCTTTTTTAATGTTGTGTCCTCTGCCTGTCTCGTGTGCCTTTCCATGGTTTCTTATTCGCCTTTCCTTTCCCTGTTCCGTACTGCATATGCTTTGACGGCGGCGAATGCTCGCATAGCGTCTCTAGAAGCCAAACTCAATGCCTCTAGAAAGGCTTGGGACACTGCTACTGCTGCCAAGGTTGCTGCTGAGAAGTCTGCTAAGTCAGCAGCAACCAAGGCAAAGAAAGCTGAGAAGGCACTTGCTGATGCTGATCAGGGGCGTGTTCAAAGAGAGCAAGCCATAACTAAACGCCTCAATCAGATTTCGACTCTTGCTAGTGGTAAGTACCGTGCTGTTCTCTTTTTGTATATTTGCTGATTCTTCTACTTGCTGATGTTTGCTCATTATCTCTTGTCTCTGTCTTTTGTGTTTTCGCAGAGAACGCTGGAGTGTCTTTGGCGCCTCTACAGCCGAATGATGAAGATCCTCTAATGGCTGCGGTAAATTTTCTGGAGTCAAACTGGATATCGGTCTAGGAAATTCTCGAGCTGACTCGCCGCGTGCTGACACGGATGTTTGTCGGGTTGTGGCTGAAGAAAAGGGCAGATATGCCAGCTGATGACCTCAAGAAACTTGCCGCAACCTTCGACACCGTCGAAGATCCTATTCTGGCGATGAAGAGTCGTTCGATGAAGCGAGGTCTCGAAGGGGCCATTGCACTTGCTCAATCGCACGGCGAGGAGGTTGATTGGGAGAAGGTTAGCTCTTCTCGTGCTCGACCTCTTTCAGAGCTGCTGGGTTTCTTTGAGAACGCGAAGAAGTATGTGATACGTCTCTAACGTATCCATAATTTTTGATGCTCCATGCTTGTTTTTACACCATTTGCTTAGTGTTTCGTTACACTTCGTGGCATTTTTATGCATTTTCTGGAACTAACCTATTAACGAGATGCCATAGTGCCAGTTCCCTGTTTTCTGCTATTTTTGTGTTTCAGAAAAGTTACACAGGAAATATTCTCAGAATTGGACGAAACAAAAGCCAGACGTCCAGAAATTTATCGGAGCTTCCAGAGAACCAAAGAGGAGACGGAGAGGGGCCACAGGGCGCCCACACCACAGGGCGGCGCGGCCTAGGGCTGGCCCGTGCCCCCTGGTGGTGAGGCCACCCTGGCCCACTTCTGACGCCGCCCCTTCGCCTATAAAGACCCCCCGACGGGAAAAACCTAAACACCCGATCACTTTTCCAGAATACATTGCGATCTGCCACCGCCATCGACCCGAGATCGGGAGGGTCCAAAAGCTCTTCCCGGCACCCTGCCGGAGAGGGGAATCGCCACCGGAGGTCTTCTTCATTGCCATGCTTGCCTCCGGCGCGATGAGTGAGTAGTCTACCTTGGACTATGGGTCCATAGCAGTAGCTAGTTGGTTGTCTTCTCCACCATGTGCTTCATGTTTAGATCTTGTGAGCTGCTTTACATGATCGAGACTACCGTTATGTAATTCTACATGTTGTGTTTGTTGGGATCCGATGAATATTGGTGTTATGATTGAGTTGATGTGCTGAATATTATCTTATGTTATCTCTATGTTGTTTATGATCTTGCATGCTCTCCGTTGTTAGTAGCTATCTTGGCCGAGTAGTTGCTAGTGACTCCAAGAGGGGGTATTTATGCTCGATAGTGGGTTCATGCCTCTATTTAATCTGGGGGAGTGACAGAAACCTCTAAGGTTGTAGATGTGTTGTTTCCATTAGGGAGAAAACAACATTTATATGCTCAAGGGCATATGCTTTGTTTACATTACATACTTTGCTTAATGCAGTTATCTGTTGTTCGCAACTTAATACTTGTGGAGTTCTCGGATTGATTCGCCACAAGTGGATTATTAGTCATAGATGCAGTTGGATGACGGTCTATGTATCTTGTTGTAATGCCCAGAGTAAATCTCATAGTGATCCTCTCGACATATGCACGTTGTCTTTATTCTATCAATTGCCCAGCTGTAATTTGTTTACCCAGCATGTGTTATTTTATCTTATAGAGAGACACCACTACTGAACTGTGGACCCCGGTCCTATTTCCTTTATATTGCTATCACCTGTTTACTTTACTCGCACTGTTTACTTTGCTTGCATACTATTATCACCTTCCACTCGATACGCTCATACCCTTTGTTTCAAGCAAACCGGTAAGATTGACAACCTCATCGTAAGTTGGGAACAAAGTATTTGGTTGTGTTGTGTGCAGGTTCCACGTTGCTACTGGTTGAAGACGCGCTAACAAGAAATCGTTAATGACGCCCTTGTTGGAGTGTCACGCAGCTAGTGGGCATCACCTTCTGGAGTATTGTCTTTTTCCTACTAGATTGATAACCTTGGTTTCATAACTAAGGGAAAACTTGCTGCTATATTCATCAAACCTTCTCTTGGGGTTTCCAACTGGCCGGTCATTTACTTCATCAACTACACGCCAACAAGTTTTCTGGCACCATCATCACCGCGCCATCAACAAGTCTTCTGGCGCCATTGCCGGGGAAAAAGAAGACTTTTGCAAGGGGAGTTTCGCACGCACATCCTTTACTTTGTTTTAAGTTTTGCTTTTACTTTATTTTTACTTGCATCGTTTTATCAAAAACACAAAAAAATTAGTATCCTTTATAGTTGTTTTTACTTGTCTGCTTTTAGTTTTGCTAGAATGGCTACTCCTGAAAACACCAAGTTGTGTGACTTTACTAGCACGAATAATAGTGATTTTATCTGCACTCCTATTGTGCCACCTGCTCCTGCTGCAAATTTTTATGAGATTAAGCCTGCTTTGTTGAACCTTGTTATGAAAGAGCAATTTTCTGGTGCTAGTACTGATGATGCTGCAGCTCATCTCAACAATTTTGTTGAGCTATGTGAGATGCAGAAAAATAAGGATGTAGAGAGTGATATTATTAAGCTTAAGTTGTTTCCTTTTTCTTTGAGAGGAAAAGCTAAGGATTGGTTGCTTTCTTTGCCTAAAAATAGTATTGATTCATGGGCTAAGTGTAAGGATGCTTTTATTGGTAGATACTATCCTCCTGCTAAGATTATAGCTTTGCGTAGCAATATTATGAAGTTTAGTCAGTTTGATAATGAACATGTTGCTCAAGCTTGGGAAAGAATGAAATCTATGATAAAGAATTGTCCCACTCATGGACTGACTACTTGGATGATTGTCCAAACTTTTTATGCAGGACTGAATTTTTCTTCAAGGAACCTATTGGATTCAGCTGCTGGAGGCACGTTCATGTCCCTTACCTTGGGCGCCGCAACAAAGCTTCTCGACAATATGATGGTAAATTACTCTGAATGGCACACCGAAAGTGCTCCACAAGGTAAGAAGGTAAATTCTGTTGAGGAAACCTCTTCCTTGAGTGATAAGATTGATGCTATTATGCTTATGCTTTCTAATGATAGGACTCATGTAGATCCTAATAATGTTCCTTTGGCCTCTTTGGTTGCTCAAGAAGAGCATGTTGATGTAAACTTCAAGAGAAATAATAATTTCAACAACAATGCTTATAGGAACAATTTTGCTGGTAACAATTATAGGTCGTTTCCTTCTAATGGTGATAATAGCTATCTTGGTAGACCTAAAATGCCTAGTGAAGAAAGAATTTTTGAACTTGAAAAGGCTACCAAGAATTTTATGCAGGCGCAATATGAGCAGAACAGGGCTTTCACCAAGACTATGGAGGAGCAATCAGCTCTGTTGAGGACTATTAGTCATCAACTTGAAAATTTAAACAAGGCTATTCCTGAGTTGCAAGCTAAGGTTTCCAAAGCTGAAACTGACATTTCATCTTTGTCTAATGCGCAATCTTCTTTGGTTAACAGAATGTCCGCTAAGCCTGATCCTTTTGCTACTGCTAATGCTATCTAAGTTAGAATTGATGAAAATGTTAGGATGCTAGCAGAATTGCATGTCAGGTGGGAAAGAGAAGATGAGATGGCTAGGAAGATGAAGGTATGTACCATTACTACCTCTAATGATGTTATTCCAAATGCTAGCAATCCTCTTACTTTGATTGGTGTAGAGAAAACTCCTACTCCTAGTGTTAAAAAGCCCAAAACAGCTAAAACTTTTTCTCAAAAGAGTGCTGAAATTTTTCGGAGTGTAGGGGATGATAGCTCTATTTCCTTTAATGATTTTGATGTGGATGGCTGAAATATATCTGAATTTATTTTGTTCTTGCAAAAGCTTGCTTTGACTCCTAATGCTAGTTCTTTAAATGTTGCTTTTACTAAGCATATCACCAATGCTCTCATGAAAATTAGGGATGAAAAGTTGAAGCAAAAAGCCTCTATTCCCAAGAAATTAGAAGATGGTTGGGAACCCATCATTGATATGCATGTTAATGGTTTTGATTGCCATGCTTTATGTGATCTAGGTGCTAGTATTTCTATTATGCCTAGAAAGATTTATGACATGCTTGATTTACCACCTCTTGAAAAGTGTTATTATGATGTTCCTATTGCTGATGTTGCTAAGAAGAAACCTTTGGAAAGGATTAATGATGTTCTTATTATGGTTAACAATAACCTTGTTCCCGTTGATTTTCTTGTCATGGATGTTGAATGCAATGCTTCATGTCCTATTATTTTGGGAAGACCCTTTCTTCAAACTGTAGGTGCCATCATTGATATGAGGGAAGGCACCATCAAATATCAATTTCCACTCAAGAAAGGTATGGAACACTTCCCTAGAAAGAGAAAGAAATTACTTTTTGACTCTATTCTTAGAGCAAATTATGAGCTTGATGCTTCATCACTTGATATTACTTGATTCGCACTTTCTGCGCCTAGCTCAAAGGCGTTAAAGAAAAGCACTTTTGGGAGATAACCCAATGTTTTTACATTCAGTACTTTTTTTTATTTGAGTCTTGGAAGTTATTACTACTGTAATAACTGCTCCTTATCCTTTTTATTTCGTTTTTGTGCCAAGAGAAGCCTCTAATTTGAGTGAGGTAAGATTTGGGGATGTTGCTATCCTGAAACAGTTTTCGGTGCTGCACCGTAAAAATTCGTGAAAATTCTCTGTATATATTTTGGACCCGCGATTTCTTGTGCATATGCTTTAGGTTATATCCAAACTTTCATTAGTTGAACACTTTTTGATTTGAGCAACAGAAAACCCTCTAAAAATTCGACCTTTGTCAGCTGTTCTGTTTTGACAGATTTCTGCCAATATTTGTGTTTGCCGCTTTATCGCTTTCTTTTTTAGTTCTTTTGATCACGGAACTTTTGGGGAAGTTTCTACAGTAGTATATGCTTTATATGTGGTGGTTTTGAGTTGAAACCTGAAGCAAAAAGGGTTGATTCAATGTTATGCTTACACTAATTGACGAGGGTTAACTCGACAAATGTCCTAAATGAAGGAATTAGGATCGGGGAGATAGGGCGTCAGATGAACTCGAAGGTAAAGTTAGTCAAAACAGGTGTATATCAAAAGTAAACTTTGGTGTTGAACCTCGCTTGCTTTCAATCTGTCCTACGCCGTCCCCTCCTGGCCCCTATATATAGGTGGCCAGGTCTCGAGGATCGGGTAGGGTCCGATAGAGATTACAACATCGATATATGGTAAGAACTCGTATTTCGACTATCATTACAATTGGGCCTAGCTCAACGGGCCTCAGGGGTACTCAACTAGCGGGCTCTATTAGCTATACCCTTGTCAGTAGCCCCTGAGATTCTACCAGAATTGCAGATTCGGGTTGAATCTCTAATCTTTAAATCTTCGACTTTGATCAATTCTTCGACTTCTTCACATCTTCAAATCTTCGACTTGGCCTTTTGACTTATTTTCATGATAATATCTCGCAAGGGGTTTTGATGAACAAGCCCGACAACTCTGACGGATCAAGAGGTCAGCTAACTGCCGGAACAGATACTTGCCACCTACTTCAAATTCAATCCCCTTGGACTTGAATTCGGGATACCAGTCAAACCCATTCTTTTGCCGCATTTAGGACTTACAAAGAATGAGTCCCAGTGGTTCTTAGGGTACCCAGTGCGTCCACCAGGATTTTCTTTGCGTCGTAGACACGGATACATACCAGCAGAGCGCATCCATGTGCGTATACCAGGCCACACAGGACGGATCCCGGGGTCTTACCTTCGTGATAAATCATGGCATTCGAGTTCCGTTGCGATAACGCAACTTGAGAATCACATGTCGCAGTCTAATTTTGACTGAAAATATTCGGGTTATACAACCATAAAAAACTCGCTCCCGATGGGAGTAACGGCGTTTCATCACATATTCCTTCGCTTTCCGTGCTCCAGTGCTTGTTAATAAACATCGTTGGGTGCGCGCTCAGCGCTCCCGATGGGAGTAGGCCCCGAGGCTATAGTCGAACAAAACTTTTTTTCGAGTATAGACTCAAATATAGTGTACTCCATCATCATGCTTCAACTCAAAATAGTTTAGCGATAATTTCGTCGGGTGCGCACTCAGCGCTCCCGATGGTAGTAGCCACCGAGGCTATAGTCGAATGTTTTAGGGTATAGTCTCCTAAATTGTTTTTTGTACTGTTGGCGCCAACCTTGTTTGTTCTTTCCTGTCATCCGTTTATTCGGAAGTCGCCATATTCGATACTCGTCGATTATATGCATCTGTCGAATTGATCTTTTGATTTTTCGTCTTCTTCGTGACGTCAGTGGGCAAATTTAGCTATACGTCACCTTTATTGAGCACGTACCATTTCGTGGGTAGCGCGGTAATTTTGTATTTCTCTGCCCGTTAGTGGGTTGCCGCTTCCGCTTCTTACGCCACGTCTCAGCCCACGTTCCTTCACCGAGAAGGTATATAAGGGGAGAGTGGGGATTTGTACTGTTTACCAGCTCTTTCTCTCCGCCGCCACCGCCATTGCCAATCCTTGCGCCCTGCTCTTCGCGCACATAGCCCCTGAGCGTAGATTCGTAGATGCGCGTGAAACACCTGGCAGTGAAGAACAACATGGCCAAAGGGAAGGCAACGAGCTCTGCGACTAGCTGGGTGCCCTCTGCTGCCACGCAAAAGGAGTTGGACAAGGCCAAGACTGATGGTCTCATCTCCGGTAGCGAATCCATCAAGTTTCCGAGCACCGAACGGATCCCCAAGCCCCCGAGTGGCTATCGGGTGATGTTTCTTTCTTTCCTTCTCCGCAGAGTCTCTCTTCCTGCCCATGAATTCCTTTGTGGGCTTCTTTATGTTTACGGTGTGCAGCTTCACCAGCTCACACCTAATTCTATCCTCCACATTGCCTGCTTCGTGACTCTTTGCGAGTCATTCCTGGGGATCGAACCCCATTTTCTTCTTTGGAGATCCATCTTTCGGCTCCGCCCAAGTGTTTCCTTGGCGAATAAACCTGAACTGGGTGGGGCTGTTGTCTCTGTGCGCGCTGAGGCTCAGTACTTGGAGTTTTCCATGTCTGCATCAGTCCAGGGTTGGAGGACCAAATGGTTTTATATCAAAGACCATAAGGCCTCCTCCGAAGACGAATATGGCCTAGCCCCCTTTGATGCCTCCAAGGAGTTGAAGAAATTGGCATCGTGGGATTCGCCTCCCACAGATGCAGTCATGGAGGAGATTGCTCTGCTGTTGACCCGCATCCAAGCTCTGAAAGGAGGTAAAGGAGGCGCTTTGTCGGGTATTCAACTCATGGCGTTCTTTGTGCAACGTCGAGTTCAACCCCTGCAACATCGCCTTTCCAAACTTTGGAACTATTCTGGCTTGGTGGATTCTTCTCGCATCTCCAGAGATCTAATGGAGAAGCAGGAAGTCAACAAGCGAGTCAGGAGCCTCACCAAGCTCACCAAGGACCACGCAGTTGCAGACTTGGCTGCTGATTATTTCGACTCTGTGCATCCCCTACCCAAGGTACGTATTTGTTTGCTTTGTATACTTGTTGTCGAATTTATCGGCTTCCAGCTGTGTTTATCCTTGTATCGATTACTTTTCTGACTTATTCGTTTGTAGGACCACCAATTCCTTGTTTGACACCCTCCTCTTCCAGAGGAAGGGCCTCTTCCGGCTGATCTGGCCTCTACTGTATCTGAAGCCCCCGAGGCTAAAGAAAATCAGGACAGAGATGAAGCCAAAGAATCGGAAGAAGACACCAGCTCGACGACATCGCCTCCTCCTGCGCTTTCTGAAGACTCTGGTGCGGACAAGAAGAGGAAGCGTGTCGACGAGCTTACTTCATCGAGTACCTCCGTGTAGAGAACTGCGGCTAATGAAGCCCCTGTTCTCGAAGAAGATGTTGAATTCTTCGACCTCATGGCATCGTAAGTATTCTGTGAGTTCTACGGTTTCACTGTACTTGCTTTCTTTCTTTCGGGTTGTATAAAACCTGTTTCCTCTTGCAGTGATGACGAGGAGCCGAAAAGGGATACTGCGGCTGCTCCTTCTACTCAAGATGTAATTACTGACGAGCCTCCCGTACAAGAGACTGAGCCAGCTGTGCAGGCGCCGAGGGCCACCAGAGCTTCTACCAAGAAGAGTACTGTGTCCCGAAGTACCAAGCGGTCAAAGAAATCTCAGGAGGCTGAAGTTTCCCTTGAAGCACATGAGCCCACAGGCTCCCCTGACAATGTGAGTGGTTATACTGTACTTATCTTTCTTGCGCCTTCCATATACTTATATGTTCTTCCCTTGTCAGGCATTGATGAAGAAATTTGTCGCCTTGGGCACTGAGTGTACTGAGTATTTGAAGGTTGCGAAAGCTTCCGAAGGTAAATTCTTTGTCCTATCTTTGCTTGTCTTGTATGCTTCTCTTTGCTGTTTGTTTGACTTCTCCTTTCCTTTCTTTGCTGGACTGCAGATGCTTTAGCATCAGCCAATGCTCGCATTGCATCGCTGGAAGCCGAGCTCAGTGCTTCGCGGAGAGCTTTTGATGTTGCGACCGCTGCCAAGGCAAATACCGAGAAGTCGCATAAGTCAGCACTAGCTAAGGCGAAAAAAGTGGAGAAGGCCTTGGCTGATGCTAACAAAGAGCATTTCTAGCGAGAGCAAGCCGTGGCTGAGCGGCTGCACACGATGTCTGCTGCTGCTGGAGGTACATACTTGTCTTGTCTTCTTCTTCTACTGCTGCTTTACTTGCTTTCTTGCACTTGCTGATATTTTCCTTTTTTGCTATTTTTTGTCCCCTTTGTTGTGCAGAATGTACCAAGGTGTCTTTGTCGACTCTGCAACCGGACGATGATCCTCTTATGGCCGCGGTTAGCTTACTCGAAGCAAACTGGATATCTGTCCAGGAAATATTTGAGTTGGTGAACCGCGTTCTTACGCGGATGTTCGTCGGGTTGTGGCGCAAGCAAAAGGCGGAAGTTCCGAACAATTATTTGAAGAAACTCGCCGAAGACTTCGATACTACTGATGACCCCGTCCTCCAGCTAAAGGGGCTTTCTTTGAAGCGAGGTGCTGAGGGTGCTATCGCACTTTCCTATGCACATGGTGCAGATTTCGATTGGGAAAAGGTTAGCTCTCCTCATGGCCGCACCCGCTCAGAGCTAAAGGCCTTCTTCGAGAAGGCAAAGAAGTTTGCGCCCGCCATAGTGTCGATTATTTCTCCTTCAGCGGCTTCTGCGGCTTCTTTTACGCCAACTTCCTTGACTCCAGCGATGGCTGATCCCGCACCTCCTTCAACTGCTGGTGCTGATTTTGCCATGCCTTCCTCCGCCACGGAGCAGAATGCTGAGGTGGCATAGATTTGGTCCTCTTGTTGTAATTTTCCATTTCTGCTTTTGATGTAAAAACATTTAGTCGTGTGCAACCCGAGAACTTTAGTCAAAGGGTTTATATCTATGTAAATATGCTTCCTTTCTATGATATATCATGTTTAACTTCTGAAATGCTTCTCCTTTCCTTTCTTTTTGCTTCCAGTCTATGCGTATTGGTGATCCTTCAAGTCGCGACCAGGCTCCCTATTCTGCCGGTGCTTTTGATTCTAAAGTTTCATCGCCTCCTCGCCGTTGCTGCCAATGCGCTGAATATTCTTCAAGGATTTCAGATCTTGAGAATCGCTTAACTTTAGCCAAACGCCAAGCGCAGATGACTATAGACAAAGCTAGCAAAGCTTGTGGTTTGATGAAGCGGATATCTATTCTTGATGATGAGGTGTCTAGTCTGATGGCGAAGGTTGTGCATCATGAAGAATGCGACTCTTTTGTCATCGGCATTATCGAGTCTGCTTGCGAGATGTTGCGATGTAAGATTCCTTGCGACTTCTCTTTTTTCCTTTTGTTCCATTGCTGCTTTGTGATGTCCTTTGTCATCTTAGGTACTTGTTTGGATTTTGCTGCTGAAGATCGTCGGGTTGCCGAGCGAAATATGGCTCTGGAGAAAATGTCAGAGGGTATTGATAGTTTGTGGTCTGATCCTCGACACCGCCGTGCTATCGTACTGCTCCAGGACCGCGCCCAGCATATCGGAGAGTCAGTTGACGGTTGCCGAAGAGCTCTCATAACCATGCACTCTGTCATGCTTCCTCGCAATCCTCTGCCTAGAAGTTTTTCGCTGCTACTCGACGCTTTTAGATCCAGTCAACGTATTCATCGGCTGATAGAACTGAACTTAGTGGCGGGTGCCAATTTTGCTCTTGGGTGGATGCGGAAGTGGCACCCGAGACTCAATTATAATTCTATGTCGCTGAGCTATCCCTCAGGTGGAGCTAGTCTGCGAGTACATATGGAGAATACCTTGCAGCCTGCTCGAAGGATTATAGCTAGGCTGTTGCAGGAGGATGCCGCGTTTTTCCGCGAGTACCACTATTTAGATCCTTTAGGTGTAGACGATTCTGATAACCCGATGCTGTAATACTCGTGTATATGTGGAACGCGAGAGTTTCTTATTTCGCGACTATATGTCTGAAATTTGTTCTCAGAACATTTTGTACGATTCGTGTGTTTGCCGCATTTTTCTTTTGAGAGACTCGTAAACTCGAATATGAGGAACATTTTGTCTTTATTATACTTGTAATGTAAGATACATGGGGTGACCCAAGAGATTCGGCCTATAACCTGTGTTCTGGATCTAGAGGGCATTGCCCTGGGATAACTCGTGGCTTTTACAGCCTTATTCTTCTACTCTACTTTGTTGTTCTTCATGCTTATGCCATCGTGGCCTTCTCTTCTTCTTCTGTAGTTTTGTCTTCTCCTGATACTTCTACTCGTGGTTTCTTCATCTCTGGCTCCGCGGTACGTTCTTCGGGTAGCTTGTCGCCTTCCATAGTCGTGCTTTTCGCCTTCTCTGCATAGTTGGCTATCATGCCAAAGTTTTGCGCCATCTTGTGGAACTCCTTGTCGCATAGGTCTAAAACCTTGAAGCTTCCCTTTACTGTGATGATTCCCTTTGGTCCTGGCATCTTGAGTACTAGATACGTATAGTGAGGTATTGCCATGAATCGCGAAAACGCGGGTCGCCCGAGGATCGCATGATACTGAGATGGCCAGTCCATAACCTCGAAGTCTAGCTTTTCTCTTCTGTAGTTTTGTCGGTTGCCGAAGCAAATGTTGAGTGCTATCCGACCTAGTGGATAATTGGCACTTCCTGGTACGATCTCATGGAAGGAACAGTCTGTTGGTTTCAGGAACTCTAGTGATATATGCATTGCTCTGAGCGTTTTCGCATATATCAAATTGATTCCACTTCCCGCGTCCATGAATATTCTGTCGACATTGTACGTGCCGATTTGAGCTTTGAGTACCAGGGGCGCGTTTCCTGGCCGAGGTACTGTTATAGGGTGATCTTCTCTGTTGAACTCGATTGGTTGTTCTGACCAGTGTAGATATTCTGTTGTGTCTGGAGGCGAGGTAACTGCTAGATTGACTTGTCGGGTAATGCTTTTTTCTTCTTTGTTCGACTTGGGCACGGGTTGTATCATTGTTGTAGTATGCCCCTTAGATGGAACGTACCCTCCATCGTCGTCTCGTCCCTGGCTCGGCTGGTCTTGTCCTTGAGGGGCTCCGTTGTTCCCTTGTTGATTTGTGGGAGGTTTGTTGTTTCCTTCGTATCATTGTCGCTTTGCTTCGGTTTGCTTGCTTAGTGCTGCTTCTTGCAGTTTCAAGAACGTTGTGCAATCTTTCATTGCATGCCTGGACACTCATTTTCCATCGACGAATGCTGAGTGTATATGACAAGGCCCGTTTAACATGTCTTCTGGCGATGGGTTGTATTCTCTGGATTCTCTTGTGGGAAACTTTTTGTAGTCTTCTTTTCCGTAGCTTCGATATCCTGAGCTTCTGCGATCACTCCCTTGGTAGTTGTTGTCCTTATATCCTGCGGCTACTTGGCTGTGGGAGCCGTAGTTGTCGTAATTGCGGGTGAAAGGACACAGATGTCGCCTAGAGGGGGGGTGAATAGGCGATTAAAACTTTTACGAAAGGCTTGTACAAATGCGGAAATAAACTAATGTTTAATTTGACAAGCTTACAAAACCTAATAAACTAGGCTCACCTATGTGTACCAACAACTTATGTTAAGCAAGACAAGTAGCAAGGTATATAACTTCAAGCACGATGGCTATCACAAATGAAGTGCATAAGTAGTGGAGCTCGGATAAGAGTTACCGAGGCACGAAGGAGACGAAGATGTATCCCGAAGTTTACTTCCAAAGGAAGCTAGTCTCCGTTGGAGAGGTGTGGCGGCTTAATGCACTCCGAACGCCACAAAGGCCTCACCTTGAGATGTGGTAGCACAATGCTCACCAAATGCCACAAAGGCTCACCTCAAGATGCGGAGGCACGCTACACACCAAACGCCACAAAGGCTCACCTTATTCTCCTCGCGCCCTCGCACAAAGCAAGATGCCACGATCCACTATGGAACACTTGAGGGCGGTCACCGAACCCGTACAAGCTTGGGGCAATCTCCACAACTTAATTGGAGGCTCCCAAGAATTGCCACAAAGGCACCACAAAGGTTGGGGAATCTCCACAACTTAATTGGAGGCCCCAAGTATATGCCACAAAGGCCACTAAGCCGTCTAGGGTTCCAAGAACCCAAGAGTAATAAGCTCACAACTTCCACTTACCGAATCTCCGAGGAGAACTCAAACCGATGCACCAAATGCAATGGCAAGAGCACACAAAGTGCTCAAATCCTTCTTACTCAAATCCTACCAAAGCAACTAATGCTATGGAGAGATATAAGAGGAAGAACAAAGGAAATCAACAAATGAACTCCAAGATCTAGATCCCAATGGTTCCCCTCACTTAGAGGAGATTTTGATTGGTGGAAAGATAGATCTAGATCTCCTCTCTCTTTTCCCTCAAGAAGATGCAAGAATCATTGGAGGGATTGAGAGATAGAGCAAAGCTTCAAGGTCAACAATGGAGGAGAGATAGAATAGGAAGCCAACCAGCCCAAGGAGGAAGAAGGGGGCCTTTTATAGGTCCCCCACGAAAACTAGCCGTTGCTGGGCACTAGGGCCGGAGTCTCCGGCCTAGAGGACCGGAGTCTCCGCCCTAAGTGACTCCAGGGCCGGAGTCTCCGCCCCTGGGCCGGAGTCTCCGGTGCCCCGGGGTCATTCGGGGGCCTCAGGACGGACTAAGCAGGTGCCAGGCCGGAGTTGGGCCGGAGACTTTGCGTCTCGGGCCGGAGACTCCGGCCACCAAAAACTGGCAGAAACACCAACACGAAAACGACCATAACTTGAGCATCCGGACTCCGTTTTTGATGATCTTGGGCTCGTTGGAATCACAACAACGAGCTCTACAAGTATATGCATAGAAACATCATAGTCCAACAAGGGAGGATAAAACCAAATGATGAGAGGTTTGACCTCTCTTCAAAGTCGAACCGGTAAAACCTCCAAACACCAAAAACACAATGAGTGTTTCATGCAAAATCCCTTTTTGATGAGTTAGAGCTTGTCATGGAATTAACCACAAGCTCTAAAACCTCACATGGATAAAAGCCAAATAAGAACCAAGAAAGATGATGGCAAATATGCAAAGGTTTGAGCTCTCTTCGAACGATGCGGTTAAGTTACTCACTCGAGAGCCCCTCTTGATAGTACGGCTACCAATCCTATAACCCGGTCTCCAAACTAACACAAGAGACCGGTAAGAAGGAAACCCTATCAAGAACATACCTTTTCCTTGTGCATTCAACTTGAGCTAGATTATGACCATCTTGTCTTCCTCAAGTTGGAACACCTTTCTTGATCTTGATTGCTTGGTGAAGTCTTGCGAATTGCTCCCCCATAAATCAATATGGGAAAGACTCTCTTAGGAATATCTTCACATAGACATTACCACCAAATAGAATACATGCATCAAGCATATAATCTCCTTGAGATGGCATATCTTGAACTTGACTTATCATCCATGAAGATGATCACCACTTAATAATATCCTAGCCTTGTATCCTTCCTTCTTCCTTCATGATGATGATGTCTTGAAGGTAAACACAAATGTCCACTCAATTATATTCTTCAAGACATAGTTGCAATAAGCTCAATTCTCATATGACCATTCTTCCGATATTTCCTTGAATAACACATTGGTCATCACTTAAAGTTCTTCATCACTTTGACTTGATCAACCTTGTATCCTTCCTTCTTCCTTCATGATGATGATGTCTTGAAGGTAAACACAAATGTCCACTCAATTATATTCTTCAAGACATAGTTGCAATAAGCTCAATTCTCATATGACCATTCTTTCGATATTTCCTTGAATAACACAATGGTCATCACTTAAAGTTCTTCATTTGATCCTTCTTACAACCTTGAAGCCAACATATGGTTCAAGCATTGTCTATGGACATGTCCTACAAATATAACTCAATGCAAACATTAGTCCATAGAGATTGTCATTAATTACCAAAACCACACATGGGGGCTCCATGCTCTTTCAATCTCCCCCATTTTGGTAATTGATGACAATCTCTTTAAGAGGGTTTATATAATGAATTTAAAGAACCAAAATGGTTGCACTAACATCAAATACTACAAAAGTATGTGATGTTAGTAAAACCACCATATATAGAGCAAACTCCCCCACAATCTATGCACGTGTGAATGATCTTGATTTCATTGGATATATTGCCAACCAAGGTTGTTGGTGGAGTTTCCTCTATATACTCAACCATGCAAAGCATGAAAGGCAAATGCTTAAGAACAAAACCAAAGCATAAAACCCAATTCCCTTTAAACCCTCGAAACTTCTCCCCCATTGGCACCAATTGCCGAAATGGGCAGAAAAACTTAGAAGGCCAATATAGTGAGAGCTCCTCCATAATGTGTGCATAAACCAAAAGTATAATTGAAAAAATATGCACATATCCAAATATGAAAACTCGGAGGAAATCAACCTATATTGAGGATCAAAGATTGCAAATAAAATAAGATCACATGGTGGATAAACTTCAACAAATGAAGAGAGCAATCAATCGATCCAAAGAACAAATCGAATAAAGATATTATGATAAGACCAAAAGGGTGCTCTAAATAATATGAGGAAGCTCCCCAAGGTTTGTGCACAAAATATTCTATTTGAATTAAAGTATGAGGTGCATAAACATGGAATCATCACTCCCTCAATATTATTCAAAACAAAATGATACCAAGTGAAGTCAATTACTATGATAACCGCAAAATGGTGCTTTAAATGAAATGAGGAAGCTCCCCAAGGTACGTGCAAAAAAATGGAATGTTTGCATTTGAATACAATTTGCACAACATGGAATCCTCACTCCCTCAATAACATTTAAAACGCAACCATTTGCAAGAGATCATAGAGAAGAAATTAAGCTTAACACTTGCATCAAACAAATGGTTGAGTAACAAGCAAGGGACAACATATTAAAAGGCTCAACCAAAGGAATGTGAGATATGAATGACAAAGCATATTATAAGACTAATACAAGGATAAGCATAGAGCATCCACATAGTCTTCAATGAATGAAATTGCTTAGCATTCCATCCCAACACATAAGGTTCAAATAAGATATCAAATAAGGAGATATCATCTCTCATGTGTATAGTTTCTAAGTAGACAACATCACAAAGATAATTATCACAAAGAAATATGTACACACGAAATAGATACTAAGAATAGAACATGATATCCAAAATGAAGTCATGCAATATACCAATGAGAATTTTGCTTTTAAAGCACGGCCAAAGGCTCAAATTTTCTTATTGTATATTGATGAACTTCAACCACAAACAAGTCAAAGACATCACAAATATCAACAAGGGAAAGAAGATAGTTGGGATGCTTTGAGAAAAGCAACAAGTATCACAAAGATGAATACCAAAAGAAAGTAATAAATTTACACTTTCAACCATATTGCACAAGTGAGAACTTGAGGAATTGATATGCAATAAAATTGCTAAATTGACATATATGGGATAGGAGAATCATGAGCATGATTTTATATGTTCCCAATAATATGCACTCATCTCAAATTACTCACAATTGCAATAAAGAGGTTTCATTAAGACCTTTGCAAGAAGCACAACATTTGCAAATAATGATTTTCCATGCCATGAAACAACCTACACAAGGTTGGATACTAGAAAAGTATGCATGATAAGATACTTGTTACCGAGATATTAAAGGTAGGATGTAGTAGATAGGAGTTCTTCAATAATCCTAGCTTGCCTCAAATTATCATTTAGTCACCACTTCATCCTTATTATTGAGACAAGCACCAATATATCTTCATGTACCTAAAACAAAGTTCAAGTACAAGATGGTCCCCAAAACTCATTGGGTCCAAAGTAGTTAGAGAAACTACAATATATAGGACAAACTCCACATAAATATGTGCATACAGATATGAACTTGAATTTCATGCACAACTTAGCCAATTTAGGATTTGATAGAGTTTTGCCTATATATTGGATCAACGAAAGCAAAGCATGCCATAAATTATACATTTAGTAAGAATGCATGCACAACACTTTCAAGAGCCAAAGCGAGATACAATTTGAACAAAGCACCAAGAAGACCAAGAAGTCACACGAAATTGTGAGGCCACAAAAGGTTGTCCAAATTATATCAAAGAATCAAATCAACACAAGATTGACTCCAAAGTTCAACTAGTGAACTAAGCAAAAGCCAATGAGCATAAAGGATAACTAAGACACACATGCTCAAAGACATATCTCATTTTAAGAGTGAAAAACAAATTACAAGGAATGAGATAAGCAACTCCCAAAGAGAGCAAGGTTCCAACAACAAACCAAACTCTCCACACTTTTTATGATGGCACACTAAGTACCAAAAAGAAAAGATTTTACTTCCAACAATAATCAAAACCAATTGAAATAAGCACAAGAGTGTGTTATAACAAATATAGGAGAGCTCCCCCAAGATTAGTGCATTATTTATGATTTTGCATTTGAATACAAAATGCACACAAATGGGATCATCACATCTACCTACATAGAAATAACACAAAATAAATTTAACAAAATCAAATGGAATCACAAGAGTCAAGAAAGACAATGGGAGTTAAAGAAAATACATTTCTTGGCGAGAGATAAGGCAATTAAAAGCAATAGCCAAAGTGAAGATGATCAATATAAAAAATACCACATGATAGATTACCAATTTTCCAAGGAGAAGAGGTATATGGAGTTATTTCCGGTGGTAGTTTACACATGAATCCAAGATCATCTTCACAAAAAATGAGCATATGAAAAGTATAAGAATTAAGCACCATGCCAAACAAAGATATTCTTGATAGATTCAAATAGTTAAACAATCATGCAAAGCAATGATTAGGATAGCTTGAAGCAAATGGTTTTCCAACTTTGATGTAGTATTCCACATTTTAGGAAAACCCTATCAAGAAAGTATCTCACAAACAAGATCCAAAACAAGAGCAATAAACAATTTGGCAAATTGGAACTTGTTCGAGAAAACATGCCACATAGAAGCAAGATAATTTACAATATCAACACTATGTGACACAACCTCAAATATACACATTTCATGGATTTGTAATATGCGCAAAGCACAATACTCCCCCATAATGTGATAAAACCAATTTTCAAATAAGTTGTTAAAGTCAATTTCCATAGGGCTCGGAAATTCCAAGGGGGGCCGGAGTCTCCGGGGTAGAACCACCGGAGTCTCCGGGGTAGAACCACCGGAGTCTCCGGGGTAGAACCACCGGAGTCTCCGGGGTAGAACCACCGGAGTCTCCGGGGTAGAACCAATGGAATCTCCAAACCTAGAAAATTAAACTTTACCAACAAGAGGCAAATAGAATCCAACAAGATGATTAATGGACATTATAGAATTTGAATTTCTCATGAAAATGACATACCACATAGAGACTAGATAATCTTTAAATATCAACACTAAGTGGTATTCCTCATGTACACACATTTTTAGGATTGTGAAGTGCCAAAGCATATCACTCCCCCAAAATGGGATGGTCCATTAATCACTCCCAAGAGCCAAGAAGATAGATCAAGATGCAATAGGCTCAATAGTAACAACCGTACATGGTGTGCAACCAACAAGCACATAATTGATTACTCAAAATAAAGCAAGTGGGGAGCACAACATATACAAACACATGCAAGATACAAAACCAAACACATGCAAAGGGGCGAGTAACTTTCAATGTAGATAAGTTGAATACATGTTACCGCAAGGAGGAACAATGGATATATGATAGAAATAAGATAATCCAATTGACTTGACTTGAGACAATATAATTAATGAAGATCCCTTAATTCTTCATGATATAGCCAAGTCTCCAATGCCCTCCATTAGACACCTATTGATCAAGTTTTGGCTTGTTGGTCCCCAACCAAGTTGGGTCCTAAGAGGTTAGTCACAATAGGTTTGGCAACCCAAATGGTTCTTTTCTTGACACCACTTTGAGTACCAACAAATTTGGCAAACACATTTCCAACCTTATCCTTGCAAAGTGAATAAGCATCATTGATTATGATAGGGTTGGATGAGTTACCAATAGAGCAAGTAGAAGAAATGTGACCCTTCTCACGGCATATGTAGCAAGATCTTATCTTTCCTTTCTTCTCATTTGATTTCTCCACAATGGGAGCATTGGGTTGATTCTTCTTAGGAGGAAGCTTTTCTTCATCTTGAGGAAGGACTTGAGTTTGAGCTTGAGGCCGCTTCCCTTGTTGCTTCTCACTTAGATGCTTCTTCTTCAATGGGCAAGACCTAACATGATGCCCTTCAATTTTGCACTTGAAGCAAACAATCTTAGCCGGATCCTTGACTTTCTCTTGGCCCTTCTTCTTCTTGAAGAGTTTGGACTTCTTCTTATTGTTGGAGATAAATCCAAGTCCACTCTTGTCATTGGGGAATTTTTGTGCACTCAACATCTTGTCAAGTTTGGACTTCCCTTCATGACTTTTTACCAAGTCTTTCTTCAACAAAGTGACTTGGGCCTCGAGCTCTTTAATTTCCTCTACATGGTTAGTTACAATACAAGAACTAGAGGAAGTAGAAGCTATATTGTTAGAGCAACAAGGCAAGGAGAGTAATTCATCACAAGATGTAGCAATAGTATGAGTGGATGAATTACGAGGACTAGCACATGGCAATATAGCTTTTTGGGAAGTAGTGCTAGTGACCACATGAGGTTCACAAGATGTTACCTTTGTAGACATATCCTCATAAGCTAACTTTAGGCGAGCATGGGACACTCGAAGATCCTCATTAGAGCTAGATAGCTTTTCATGATTTTCTTCCAATATCCCATACTTGCTAGTTAGCAACTCAAGTTGAGCCCTTAGCTCAACATTCTCCTTCAAGATAGATGCTTCACAAGAATTAGAGTTAGTAGCACAAGCATCATGATTAACCGAAAGAGGAGAAGGCAACTTGGAACACTCTTTTAAATAAGAAGCTTTTAGTTGCTCATGTGACTCGGTGAGTTTGGTGAGCACACTCTCAATGTCCCTAGATCCATTTTTGAGGTGCTCAACATCCTCAAGAAGTTTAGCATTAACAAAAACAAGCTTATCATTTTTTAATTTTAAATCATTTGCCACCTCAAGAGCTCTATCATTGGAGCTTTGTTCTTTTAAAAGAGTCTCTTTAAAATCATTGGCAAGACTATGAAGATTCTCAATAGTTGCTTCTTGCTCTTCATCATGAGATTGAAGCTCATCAATAATTTTCTGGCTCTCAATAGCAGCAACCAAAATATCAACAAAGTTAGAGCAAGCAATTTTGTTCTTCTTACCAATAGCAAGAAAGACTATTTCTCCCTTCTTTTTAAAGAGGCAACATAATCATCCTCTTCTTCATGATCACTAGATATAGTGGGTTCCAAAGAAGGAGTTACCTTTGAATCCCTAGCCATAAGACATATGTGGGAACCGAGAGATGATGATGAGGATGAATTACTTGAAGCTCCAATCAAAATTTTGTCTTGGCCAATAGAATCTCCGGTTTCCTCTAAATTGTTAGCCACACAAAGACTAGAGGAAATAGAGGCATTTTTATCATGGCCACTAGACAGAGCAAGCATATCATCATGAGATTTATTTAAGCAACTTACACATGATATGCAAGGACTAACACAAGCATATAAAGCATTTATGGTGCTAGAAGTGTTTAAGTCCAAAGATGAAGCATTGCAATGAGATAGAGATGAAGGATCATCAAAAGTAAGCATACTATCACCATTGCAAGTTTCATCACCACTCACCATATCATTACCTTGTGTCTTGCCACACTTTGGTGAAGTGGATGAAAGTTCATCACAGCCGGAAGTGGAAGGAATACAATCATCCCCAATAATCTTGGACAAACTATATTTTTCTTGAAGCTTTGTCCATATCTCATGAGCGCTCCGAAAAGGTGTGAAGGAGAAGGTAACTACATCGCTCAAAGCATTAACAATCACATGAGAAGCTTGAGCATTGAGATACAAGTTTTTCTTATCCTCTAAAGATAGATTTTGAGTATCCTTTGGAGGAGAAAAACCCGCATCTACAATTTGCTCCATAGATGGGTCCATGACCCGAAAATAATTAAGCATGTGAATTTTCCAAGTATCATAATTTGTGCCATCGAATATAAAAGTGTCATTGTGCACTAATCCCCTAGCCGACATCTTTGCTCTCAAGGCGGTGAAGCCTAAATTGAGAGACCTAGCTCTGATACCAATTGAAAGGACACAGATGTCGCCTAGAGGGGGGGGTGAATAGGCGATTAAAACTTTTACGAAAGGCTTGTACAAATGCGGAAATAAACTAATGTTTAATTTGACAAGCTTACAAAACCTAATAAACTAGGCTCACCTATGTGTACCAACAACTTATGTTAAGCAAGACAAGTAGCAAGGTATATAACTTCAAGCACGATGGCTATCACAAATGAAGTGCATAAGTAGTGGAGCTCGGATAAGAGTTACCGAGGCACGAAGGAGACGAAGATGTATCCCGAAGTTCACTTCCAAAGGAAGCTAGTCTCCGTTGGAGAGGTGTGGCGGCTTAATGCACTCCGAACGCCACAAAGGCCTCACCTTGAGATGTGGTAGCACAATGCTCACCAAATGCCACAAAGGCTCACCTCAAGATGCGGAGGCACGCTACACACCAAACGCCACAAAGGCTCACCTTATTCTCCTCGCGCCCTCGCACAAAGCAAGATGCCACGATCCACTATGGAACACTTGAGGGCGGTCACCGAACCCGTACAAGCTTGGGGCAATCTCCACAACTTAATTGGAGGCTCCCAAGAATTGCCACAAAGGCACCACAAAGGTTGGGGAATCTCCACAACTTAATTGGAGGCCCCAAGTATATGCCACAAAGGCCACTAAGCCGTCTAGGGTTCCAAGAACCCAAGAGTAATAAGCTCACAACTTCCACTTACCGAATCTCCGAGGAGAACTCAAACCGATGCACCAAATGCAATGGCAAGAGCACACAAAGTGCTCAAATCCTTCTTACTCAAATCCTACCAAAGCAACTAATGCTATGGAGAGATATAAGAGGAAGAACAAAGGAAATCAACAAATGAACTCCAAGATCTAGATCCCAATGGTTCCCCTCACTTAGAGGAGATTTTGATTGGTGGAAAGATAGATCTAGATCTCCTCTCTCTTTTCCCTCAAGAAGATGCAAGAATCATTGGAGGGATTGAGAGATAGAGCAAAGCTTCAAGGTCAACAATGGAGGAGAGATAGAATAGGAAGCCAACCAGCCCAAGGAGGAAGAAGGGGGCCTTTTATAGGTCCCCCACGAAAACTAGCCGTTGCTGGGCACTAGGGCCGGAGTCTCCGGCCTAGAGGACCGGAGTCTCCGCCCTAAGTGACTCCAGGGCCGGAGTCTCCGCCCCTGGGCCGGAGTCTCCGGTGCCCCGGGGTCATTCGGGGGCCTCAGGACGGACTAAGCAGGTGCCAGGCCGGAGTTGGGCCGGAGACTTTGCGTCTCGGGCCGGAGACTCCGGCCACCAAAAACTGGCAGAAACACCAACACGAAAACGACCATAACTTGAGCATCCGGACTCCGTTTTTGATGATCTTGGGCTCGTTGGAATCACAACAACGAGCTCTACAAGTATATGCATAGAAACATCATAGTCCAACAAGGGAGGATAAAACCAAATGATGAGAGGTTTGACCTCTCTTCAAAGTCGAACCGGTAAAACCTCCAAACACCAAAAACACAATGAGTGTTTCATGCAAAATCCCTTTTTGATGAGTTAGAGATTGTCATGGAATTAACCACAAGCTCTAAAACCTCACATGGATAAAAGCCAAATAAGAACCAAGAAAGATGATGGCAAATATGCAAAGGTTTGAGCTCTCTTCGAACGATGCGGTTAAGTTACTCACTCGAGAGCCCCTCTTGATAGTACGGCTACCAATCCTATAACCCGGTCTCCAAACTAACACAAGAGACCGGTAAGAAGGAAACCCTATCAAGAACATACCTTTTCCTTGTGCATTCAACTTGAGCTAGATTATGACCATCTTGTCTTCCTCAAGTTGGAACACCTTTCTTGATCTTGATTGCTTGGTGAAGTCTTGCGAATTGCTCCCCCATAAATCAATATGGGAAAGACTCTCTTAGGAATATCTTCACATAGACATTACCACCAAATAGAATACATGCATCAAGCATATAATCTCCTTGAGATGGCATATCTTGAACTTGACTTATCATCCATGAAGATGATCACCACTTAATAATATCCTAGCCTTGTATCCTTCCTTCTTCCTTCATGATGATGATGTCTTGAAGGTAAACACAAATGTCCACTCAATTATATTCTTCAAGACATAGTTGCAATAAGCTCAATTCTCATATGACCATTCTTCCGATATTTCCTTGAATAACACATTGGTCATCACTTAAAGTTCTTCATCACTTTGACTTGATCAACCTTGTATCCTTCCTTCTTCCTTCATGATGATGATGTCTTGAAGGTAAACACAAATGTCCACTCAATTATATTCTTCAAGACATAGTTGCAATAAGCTCAATTCTCATATGACCATTCTTTCGATATTTCCTTGAATAACACAATGGTCATCACTTAAAGTTCTTCATTTGATCCTTCTTACAACCTTGAAGCCAACATATGGTTCAAGCATTGTCTATGGACATGTCCTACAAATATAACTCAATGCAAACATTAGTCCATAGAGATTGTCATTAATTACCAAAACCACACATGGGGGCTCCATGCTCTTTCAGCGGGATCTTCTTCTTTGGCTTCCATATCTATTTCTTCTATCGTCCTCTGGCGATCGCGTCCGCTTGTTGTTGCATGCGTCTTCTCCATCTGCAAATCTGTTTGCTATGTCCATGAGGTCTGACACTATTTTCGGCTTGATTCTGCCCATCTCTTCGACTAGGTCCCCTCACCTTAATCCAATTATGAACGCGTCTATTGCTCTTTTGTCTGAAACTTCGACTGCTGAATTTTTGATAAGACTCCATCTTTGGATGTACGCCCTTAGGGTTTCTCCGCGTTGTTGCACGCATGCTTTGACTTCTTCTATCGATGCCGGCCGTTTATATGTCGACCTGAAGTTGCTTGTAAATTGCTTCATGAGATCTTCCCAACTTCCAATAGTTTCTTTCTCTAATTTACTCAACCATGACCTTGCTGCGCCGGTGAGGTGTAGTTGCAAACTTTGCATAGCTGTTTCTTTGGTTCCTCCTAATATTTGTACTGCTTGAAAATAGTCTGAGAGCCATGACTGTGGTTCCTGTGATCCGTCGTACTTTTGTTGATCATGAGGTAGTTTGAACCCCTTGGGTACTGGCGTAGTGCGAACCCTGCGGGTAAAGCACGATGCTCCCATCTCCTTTTCGTCGTCTTCATAGCCGTACTTTATGTTTGGAGATCGAGATCTTCGGGTTCCTCCATGCTTCGGGCTCCCGTGCTGTTTTGGTGATGGCGATCGAGATCGTCGACTACTGCTTCTGCACCAAGGACTATTGTGACGGCGAGGTGATCTTGGCTTGTGTGTTTCCTTGTTGCGATATGCCTCCTCTTCTTTTGCTGATAGCTTGTTGCCCACCATCTTCAGCCCGTTCAGTGCTGCTCTGTGCATATGTTCCCTCGGGTCCCCTGGACTTGGTCGAGTTGTAAATAGATACGCTTGAGCTGCCACCAGTGCTGCTTCGGGAGTTTTTGGTATGATGTTTCCCTGCTCGTCGACCGATAGGAAGGATGAGTCAAGATTTTTGGAGATGCTTTGCCTTTCTGAGTACTCGAGGTTTTCGTACCTGGAACCATGTCGACGATTCCTCTTTGCTTTAGTATGTGATGCATCGCTTCGTGCTCTGCGAGCGGCGTTACTAGCTGCAATGGCTGAGTCTTTTCTTTGTTGTATCTCTATTTTCTCCACTAGTCATTAACCCGTGCACCTGCACGGGCTAGTTTGTCTATTTTGTAGCAAATACAAAATATTGATGGATTTATTACACAAATATATTGAATTGTGCATGTGAAATATATGTACGAAAACATGTAATAGTTTATGTGGTTTTTGGAATAATATCATTGAACATGAGGATGAAGAGAGTGACACCAAATTGAAAATTGATTAGATAACCAATTTATAATAACCAAACTTTGTGCTAATATTGTTTTGCTTTCTCCAAATTTACTCATTAATAGAAAAATGAAATTGAAAGATGAATTAGTTTAAAAAATAAGCAGTCACTTCTGCAGTACCTTTACATTAATCATGCCCATGAGAACTTGCGAAGCAAGTGAATGTCCCTTAACTGATCTTGATCATATATGTTTTCGAAAGATGAAACATTAATTTTCTCTCATTATTCTCTAGCATGAGTTCTCAACGCATTTCTCCTTCATATATACCACCTTAAAACAGGTCATGTACAGATTACGGCGAACATTGGTATGCAATAATGAGGCTAATAGGCGCACTGTGTGGTTGAGAGAGTACTATCACAAAACCATAAATTACACTCACCCAAAAAAAAAATAACATCAGGGCGTCTGCCATTTGTTATAAAGTGTAAATCCTATATATCTTGACAGAAGATAAGAAATAAGTAAAAGATATATTTTTACATTTCCCTTACCTTTAATTGAAACATACTTTGATTTCACCATCATTAAATGATACTATTGTTTTCCTTTCTATTTCTAGAATATTCAAATGTATTTTAGTTTGTAAGGGTGATGATGCATCCCCGTGGATAGTTCTACATAGATAATGGAACATCATAACACATAGCCAAAAGTAATACCTTGTGAAATAATGTGTCGTGGGGAACAACATGTCAGGAGTAAACGCCGATAATTCCACCAAGTAACAACACACCTGCAAGGTGTGCTATCAATTCATGCAGGATGTGTGTCATGATTTAGTTCAGTTCTAAGTGTTTTTCAGGTCTATCTCCAAGGTAGCGCTATGAATTCATGCAGGATGTATATCCATCTTGGTGTAGATAATTGCTACAGATCTAATGTTTCTTGTCTTATTTATGTTCAACTCCTCAGATCAGACCGTCTACATGGCTGGCTTGAGCAAGGGATACCATCAGATTCTGCATCATAAATTTATGAATAACGTTAAAACAACCACCCACCATAAGCCTAATGTATTTCAGGTTAGGCACACATTCACCAAGAACCTTTAAAGCGGCACAAAACACACAAAAAAGACAAAACTGCAGAAAATTGGAACTGAAATACCATAGAGAATATGCAAGCGATCCTTGTTCCCAGAAAAGACAATCTTGACACCATATGGGTCTCTCCTCATGTAGCAGTCCCGTATGGTGCTTCTCCTATTCCGAGCAAAATAGGTATATAACATTAGAAATCGACGTAAAAATCCTTTAAATCTTTATAAAACATTTGTAGATGTAAATACTATTTGAGCCAAAGATATATTATCTCCTTGCATGTAAATTATTTTCAAATATTTATTAAAAGTCGTGTTTAAGAATTTAAACTTAGGAAATCTACATAAGTATAAATATTTGAATAGCATACTTCTTAAATTCTTTTTTGTTGGATTATTTGCATTTTTGAATCTCAACTAACATAAACACAATTACTATTTATTAGGGTTTGAAGTAGGATTATTGAATATAAAATTCTTCTTCTTATCTATCTTTGGTGCACTCGTTTGAACGTAAAAAGTTAGTACGGTTATTGATCTATAGTCGATCAAAGTATATTATGAGAATATTACAATAACTATGTAAAATTGAGTTAGTAAGGGCATACTCTTTTCTGTATCTTATGCTACCACGCGAACAATATGCAAGAGTGGGTTGCACAAAAAAAATTCTGAAATGTACACCGCCATTAATTTGACTCTTACGTGGAAGAGGAACATAGGTTACTTAATGGGTATTCAGCTCTACATTAACATTTTACTTGGAACAAAATTTCAGTGAGTCTCGTTTCCTGCCGAAAACATCACGGGAATATTTTCCCATTGAAACATGGGAACTGGAATTTATGAATTTCAAGAGTTCCTCAATAGATATGATCTCCTACTTGTAAGGCCAAAACAAAGACACATCCGTAGCATATCAGCATCCTGCTTGTATATGCATCTAATATTAGCAATTATACAGATGCAACATATCACATGCATGAACACAGGCTTTATTTATCAGAAAGGTAAGAACATAGGCTCTAAACACCAGCCAAGCATCGATCGTCATGCCAACAGTAGTAAACCAAAGAGAAGTACAACCATAAACATATGCAGATGTTTTAGCACATACTGCATGACATTACCTTATTTTGCGGATGTCTAAGATTGGCTTTATCCGTTGTCGTGAAGGGGGAGCTCATCGCCAGCTGAATCATCTTTGTACCATCTCGTCGGCGTCGGCCGGCGGCTGGACTCTACGTATCCACCTTGCCATGATGCATACCTACATCAATCACAAATTCAGAATAGCGCTGGTGCAAGGAGACCGAGAGAATATGCATGGGATAATTTTAGACTTTTTAGCATTTATATATACCAAATTAGCTGCATGATACTATTACTACCTTATTTTTGCCGATGTCTCGAAACTGGCTTTAGCCGTTGTTGTGCAGGCGGAGCTCATCTCCCAGTTGAATCATCTTTGTTCCATCTTGTCAGTGTCGCCGGTGGCTGGACTCTTACGTGTCCATCTTGCTGTGGCCTACATCAATCCCAAAGTCACAATAGCGCTGGTGCAGGCGCATCTCAACGCCCAGCTGAATCATGAGAGATAGATGGGATCGAAAGGAGAAGTTCGATTGCACAGTGGTCAAAAATTATACGCTGAGCACATTGGATGATTGCACAGGAACCATCGCTGAGAACCTAGACTGGACCGTGGCCGTGACCATCCCCTGTAGATCAATTAATTAATCTGCAGCACATGGATTGATAGAGGAAGACCAGGAGAGAGGGCATGTTCCGGTTGAGGATCTGGAAGAAAACTCAAAACTCTATTCAGGAAGCTGCGGGAGAGTCCGGCCTTTCACAACGGAGAGGTCACGAGGACGGCTCTCGCGTCCGCGAGCGTAGCTGCGTGAGCGCGCCGCCGCCGCCGGCCGGATCTCCTCGCTACGGCCACCCCCGCGTCCGCCGTGACCAGATCCAGCCTCTGCTCTGCCACCTCGTCCACCCCCGTGCGTCAGATAGCTGTGGGCGATGAGCTCAGGCGACCCCGCGTCTGCTGCTCCATCTCCATCGCCACCGTCCGCCGCGCAGAGTCCCGTTGCTTGCGACGACGAGGACGACACCGAGGAGCTGCCCCCCTATCGCCGCCGTCTGCTCCATCTCGGCGACCCCCCTCCGCCTCGCCATGGCCTGCAACGACAACGTTTGCCCGCTCCGCCGACGACGACGAAGAGGATGAAGAAGAGCTCGCCCCCCAGACGCCGCCGGCTGCTTCGTCTCTGCCGGGCACCTCCGCGACGCAGCGGCCTGTCCCGTGTGCTGCTCCGACTTTGCCGGGGCCCTCCACTGTGCTACGTCCTTCTGCTGACGCCAACGAAGAGAGCCTGGATCATGTGGCGCCGCCGGCTGCTTCGTCTCCGTCGGCCCCTTTCGCCGCACCACGACATGTTTTGTGGGCCTCCGCAGCTAACGATGACGTCGATGAGGAGGAGGAGCTGGCCCCCCGGACGCCGTTGGCTGTCACCAAGACCACTGCCCTTGATGTCGGCAATGGGACCTCGCAGAAGCTGTTGGCTGCCTCCATTGGCCTTGGCTCAGGTGGGACGTCTGTGTGCCCGAGCGTGCAGCCTAAGACGGGAGAGTATGGTTGCTGGCAGGATGTGTTGCCGCGGCGCAGCCCGCGCCGTCCGGCGTTGCTAGTCCCGTCAAATGCTCCCCGTCCCATTCCTGCTTGGCTTGCAGGAAGGTGTTGTAGGTGTCTTGCTCGTGGACATCGTGCAGCTGCGTGTAGAGATCCCTTCAGATGTTCTCGATGCCTTGAGAATGGACATCGGGCACGCGGGTGCCACAACGCTTGGCGTCCGCTTAGCTTGTTGGCAAGCGCTGCAGCATCGTCGCCATGCCTTGCCGCCGAGCATTGCCAAGTTCCAACTCCTCGGAGGATCCAGTTTGATGCCAGTCCTGTTACTTGGGCATCCGTCGTTTCCACTCCTGTGCGGTCTGCTTTGGAAGAGCAGGCTGAACTATTGCGCTCTGAGCTTCTCAACATGGCTTCCTTTCACCTTCAGGAGACGGTCCAACCTCTGCGTGCTGTTGTCGACTCCATGCAAGGTTGGATGCTACGGATTGGGAGCTTTCTTGAGCGGGCTGAGGCTGCACTCGATAGGCTCTCCCTGACGTGCACTTCTGAGGTGCGTTCTGTGGTTGTGCCTGATGCTGGTTTCGTGGACGAGAGTGGAGCGGACCTTTATGGCCATTTCTCTCCACGTGTCCGGGACAACTCGACAGGGGTGGCTCCAGTGGTGCAGGTCATGCCTGAGCTTCAAGAGATGTGTGGGGAACTTGTTGTGCCTCTGTCCGATGAGAAAGCGAAGGTCGATTCGCTTGAGATCTCGGATCAGGCTTTGTCAAGCCATGTGCTAGACTTCAAGGAGAGTGGTGATGCGGTCTTGCCCAAGTCCATTGGGCATGTGGTTCCTATAGGTGATGTGGTTGATACGTCTACAGTGGTGGCACGTGTTCCTGGTTCTCTCGTCGCCAAAGAAATATGTGATTTCTTTGCTACTTTGGCTGCTGCTAACCCTGGATCATCCAAGACGATTGGGTGTCTCCTGAAGGAAAGGGCTAACAGGGATAAGAGCAAGAAAGGTGGCACCATGGAGAAATCAAACAAGTGTAGGAGGAAGAAGAGTGGCACCATGGAAAAGGTATATGCGGTTGCTTGATGGATGTCTCTCGGTGTCGTGGCGAGTTGGCGTGTCTTCTTGGTTGTGCTTGTGTCAGTCCATGGAGGCACTTTTGGTGTGTTGTAGGAGCTTTCTGTTTGGAGTCTCATGTTTTAGGTGGTGCATGTGTGCCTTGGAGGCCTTCGTGGTTTTGTTTGTAACGGTTTTCGCTCGGTTTTCCGTAAATTAACTGAGCAACTCTCTTCTTCTTAATTAATGGATGGGGCAATTCTTTTTGCCTCTATTTCAAAAAAACAACGGAGAGGTTGAGACCATGCCGACCACGCCTGTACATCCAACGGCCAAACATAATCAATTGATAAATCCTACGGTCGATTAGTTAGTTTTGTCTAGGATTAACGTGGAGGCTCGTACGGTGCCTCCAATTAGTAAATATAAGATATAAGATTGCTAATTGTTTTGCCTGCTGCCTTAGGGCATAGTGATACCCCAGGAGCATATCCTTGCTGGAATTTGATGGTATCGGCGTGCCGTGCTCTACGGCTGCCCTTATTACTCTCCATTCGTCGGCTGATAGTCGAATTTTTTCCCTGGTTGTGAGAGAGTCTGCTATTTGCCCTTCTGCTAGATGATTTGCTCCTCTATCGATATTTGCTGGGTTTAGCACTGGATTATTGTTTTCGTCGAATTCTTCTGAATTGTCTCCTACAATGGCGAGCACCTGGCACTGTTTGCCGATTTTGTTATTAAAGCCTGAGAAGATCGAGTCATCATCTTCAGAAAGCTCTAACCCTGTCTTCCACATATCTGTTGACTTGTCCGAGATATCGTTGTGGCAAATCACGAGATCTTCGAGTTGGACCCCTAAGTCGAAGTTTTCCATTGTTTTGTCGCTTTCTGCGATTTTTCTTTCTTGTACTTATCCTAAGCTGATCGGCGAGTTTACCTCGCTGGAAGAGCCTTTAGAATATTCCATTATTGCTACTGTTTCAGGCTCACTTACCGACAGATCTGGTTTCGCCGGATCTGAAAGGCGAGTCGAACCCGAAGGCCCGATGAAGATGCTTAGACTTCCGATTGTCAACTCCACCACTTGACTTTCGTCGAGTCTTGTGCTGCTATTGGCTAAAAGCGAAAAAGCCGTCGAATTCATGATTCCAACGCCCATAGTCCCCACGGTCGGCGCCAATTGATGAGGGTTAACTCGACAAATGTCCTAAATGAAGGACTTAGGATCGGGGAGATAGGGCGTCAGATGAACTCGAAGGTAAAGTTAGTCGAAACAGGTGTATATCGAAAGTAAACTTTGGTGTTGAACCTCGCTTGCTTTCAATATGTCCTACGCCGTCCCCTCCTGGCCCCTATATATAGGTGGCCAGGTCTCGAGGATCGGGTAGGGTCCGATACAGATTACAACATCGACATACGGTAAGAACTCATATTTCGACTATCATTACAATTGGGCCTAGCTCAACGGGCCTCAGGGGTACTCAACTAGCGGGCTCTATTAGCTATACCCTTGTCACTAATGTTGCTAATAAATTTGTGTTTAGTTTTGTATGAAGGAAGTTTTCAAGTGTAGGGATTGAAGAATAATGAGATGAGTTGAAGAATGGACAAAAGCTCAAGCTTGGGGATGCCCATGTCACCCCAAGAAATATCCAAGAGGTACAAGCGTCAAAGCTTGGGGATGCCCCCGAGGCACCCCTTCTTCATCGGCAAAAATCAGGTCACCTTTCAACGCACTATATTTTTATTGCTTCATGCATTATGCGTTTTTCTTGGAGCGTCAGTTGTTTTTAGTTTTCAGTTTTCTTTAGTTTTGTTTGCTGCAATAAATGGTTGGACCCCAACAAATTTCCTTTGGAGAAGTTGCCTTACTTTCATTTGCCAAGAACACTCCGTTTTTCACTCTTATCGTTTCAACGCGTGTCCTTCTTTTTCTAGAACTGCGTTTAGCTTTCGTTTTTCACCTTGATTTTTGTTCAGATCTTATTATATCTTTTCATCAAGGTGTATTTTGACCTCTCGTCCATGTTGGTTTTCATCAAAAAAGTTGTTTCAAAAAAGTTCGAATGGTGTTGGAAAAGAGAAAAAGCTTTATGCAAATAAAAGTGGTACAAGAAGGAGCTTGTGTAGACTGCGGCCTAGGCTTTTGCATGTCGTGCTTGATGCCTTTTTGATAGTATGCTTAGTGGTTTTGCTGTAGCATGACTTGTCTCAAATGACTGAGATTGCTTAATGAGCCTTTGAAAGAAAATCATGCGTTGTTTTAATTATTTGGAAGCATTATTTTGGTTTTCTCCTTTGATGCTTTATTTGGGTTGACTTGGCGCATGCTCACACATGTTAGACTCATACAAAGTCACCATTGCCTCTATGATCATTTAGTTTTTGACTTTCGATGCCATCTTATGCTTCTTTTAATGTCGCTTTGTCACTTTGCATGATTATGGCCATTATTGCTCTCTTAGTTGGTCGCTCACAGTCTTTTGCTAGCCCTTATTTTGTACTGAGTATGAGTTCTACTCGTGCATCCAACTCCTAAAAACCAAGTTGTTACAAAGTGCCCACCATACATACCTATTAGCAATTTGCTATTCCAAAGTACATTTGACTTGCTTTTATCTATCCTTCAAATTAAACTCTTTTTGGTGTTATGCAAAAATTGGTCAGTAAAGCTCTCACGAACCTGATGGCACACTTTACTTTTCTCGTTTTAAAATTTTGACATTGTGGCTCTCTTATGTTGAGCTGTTATGCTTGCAAGTTGTAAGTTGGAAATTAGCCTAGCCATGCCGTCATGGGGCAAGCTTTCAACATTGCAATATCTTTCATTTGAGTTGATATCGTGATCTTTTGTTTATGGATACCCGCGATGTGAAATAAGTTGGGAATCTTGCGGGATCATGGAGTTTTTATATGTGTTAGGGAAACACCTAGGCCGCTAATCTAAGCCATGCATAATTCATGGTGGAAAATTTACAACATGCCCATAGTGAACATTCGACGACGCATCTCACAATAAAAAGCTATACCAATGGTAAATAAAAGAGATGCCGAGGTGTTCATTGTCTGTTTGTCCTGTCATTTTGATGTGGGCTTGTTCCATGTCATCGGGCACGGAGGTACCCCGTTGGCGGTTCTCAATGATACACATATATTTACAATGACAAGAGCTTGCTTGGGACTCTAAGTCGAGTAGCATGAGGTTTAGGTATTCGTATTTCACGGGACACGAGGTTTTCAACTTATGATTTGTCAAGCATATGCAGCATAAGTGTATTCGCATTAACTTTAACCATTCAAGATGCCTATGATGGGGGCAATGAGAGCTCAAAGCCGGTAAGTACCATAATTTTTGAAGGTTTATAAAACTTGCAATCACTGCTTCCCTCCGCGAAGGGCCTGTCTTTTACTTTTATGTTGAGTCACCACCTTCTACCTTTATGCACCGTCTAAGAGAGCATAGTTGTCATTCTGAGTATAATGTGCATTGTCCCAAAGTTTTCATTGATTGACTCATGATGTTGGTTTCACTTATTCTTAAATTATTTGTATCTAGTTGCCCTCTTAAACTTGAAGGTGTCCTTTGCATTTATGTTTTGCTCTCTCATGAAGGACAAGCTGAAAACATTTGTATGTTTTTCCATATGATTTGAACACACGTTTGACTTTCATTGTTTCATTTTCATGATCTTTCGTTTGTGTTCTTTCTCATGTTATAACATGGTTGCTAAGTTTCTTCTATCAAGATTATATCTTTCATGCCCATGTTTTAAGTTCTTTTGATCCCAGCTCACGACGCTTACATAGTTGGTCAAGATTGTGTAGGTGCATGTCACCTCAAAAATTATTTCTTTTGTTATCACTTACCTACTCGAGGACGAGCGGGAGTTAAGCTTGGGGATGCTGATACGTCTCTAACGTATCCATATTTTTTGATGCTCCATGCTTGTTTTTACACCATTTGCTTAGTGTTTTGTTACACTTCGTGGCATTTTTATGAATTTTCCGGAACTAACCTATTAACGAGATGCCACAGTGCCAGTTCCCCGTTTTCTGCTGTTTTTGTGTTTCAGAAAAGTTACACAGGAAATATTCTCAGAATTGGACGAAACAAAAGCCAGACGTCCAGAAATTTACCGGAGCTTCCAGAGAACCGAAGAGGAGATGGAGAGGGGCCACAGGGCACCCACACCACAGGCCGGCGCGGCCTAGGGCTGGCCCGCGCCCCCTGGTGGTGAGGCCACCCCCCGACGGGAAAAACCTGAACACCCGATCACTTTTCCAGAATACATCGCGATCCGCCACCGCCGTTGTCGTGGGGATGACTTATGGGGCGTGCCACGGGCCGAGCTATTTGACGGCCTGCGTCCCAGGAGTCTCCACGGCTTGAAGACAAGAGGACCGGCTTCGCCTGAGGGGCCGACTGCGCCAACAGCCGGCTGGCGTTTCCACTGTGGAAGGCCAGAGCCGGACGACGAAGATAAGAACCAGCCAACGGCCGTTTCGCCGAAAGCGGGCTGGCCCCGACAAGAATGACAGTGGCCAAGGACAGGAGTGACGAGCGCCACGACCAAGTCCAACCAACCAGCAACCAAGAACCCTTCCCCACGATAGGATCCTAGGCAAAAGGGAGGGCATATGCCCCCCAGATGCCGGTCCCAGGGGAAGGGAACTTTATAAAGCGAAGCTGTCAGAGCAGGGCGAAGGGATCACGCTAAGGACGCCGCCGCCAAGGAGTCGGCAGCCGGCCGAGCCATTACCCAACCTGTAACCAGGCCCCCGCCTATATAAGGGGGCCTGGACCCTTAGCATAGGGGAGATCCGATCTTCTTCTTCCTCCTCTAGCCCGAAGAGCTCGAGGAGCACTGTAATCGATACTATCCAATCAATACAAAGCAGGCAGGAAGTAGGGGTTTACCTCCACCCGGGAGGGCCCTGAACCTGGGTAAACCGTGGTGTCTCAGTAGGCATAATCCCGAGCCGGACCCCTCGTTTCCACCGTCGAGCCCCTCCGATAAGCCTACCCATGGCTACTGTCTCTAAATTCCCACGACAGTTGGCGCCCACCGTGGGGCAAAGCGTGGCGGCGAGCGGAGTCAAGTTCCGGCCGGGACCTTCCGGCAAGAAGGTCGCCTCCGGCCTCGTCTGGAGGTTCGGCACCTTCGACTGCGTCGACAATAACTTGGCCCACTTCAAGAACGGCTTCGGTGACAACGGCTCCTTCCTCGACGTCGGCAGCCATCGCTTCTACGTCGCCAAGCCCTTCCCAGAGGAGGTAACCGATGTGCTTGACCCTCTCTGTGACGCAGACTCCGAAGACGGCAAAAGCAGTGACTTTTGCAGCATGGTCGAAGTGCTGGCCCTGTGGGAGGACGGTGACGGCGGCCCATCGCGTTCCGCGCGCCCGCCGCTCGAACGTTCACCTCCACCGGAACATGGCCTTCCACCCCCAGAGCGGGACGTGTTGGATGCGGCCATCACGGACCTGCGCGCCCCGCTCGACATCTCTGCAGATCTGGTCAAGGTCTCCGAGGATCTGGAGCGGGCGCACCGCAACCTCCTCAAGGAAGCGGTCGATGTCGACGACACACGTCGGCGTGTCCTCTCCACGATCAACGAGTACAACGTCGCCCACGGCGTCACCCCGGCTGGGGACGGCCCAAGCCGGGCGGGACAAGTTCATCAACGAGGCCGCGAGCTGGGCGTGGAGCAGAACCAGGCGGCGCCCTCGGCGAAGCTACCTCCGATCATGAACAAGCCCACCTACAGCACGCCCACGAAGAACCTCCGCGCGGCACGCTACACCACCTCAGAACTGGATGGACTGCAAGGCGAGGACTTGTGGGAGAAGCAAGCTCGGATCCGGGAACTCCTGAATGCTGCCGACCTACAGCAGCAGGCGATGGAGCCGCGAGGGGAGGCGAGCGGCACACGATACGAGAACCGCATCATCGTGGCCGGCCAGAACAAGTCGCAGGGACAAGCTTCGTCGCCAAACCATGGCCCGGCGGAGCACAGCCGGAGCAACCGAGCTCCTGGAAAGAGCGGTGGAAATCACCGCACCCAGCACTCTGGCCATCACAGCCGGCAGCCCCGAGACCCGGCCGCGGTCACCAGCAAGCCGCGCTACCCCCCTCGGGCGGAGGCAGCGGAGCCGGCACGTGGCTAGTCCGTGGCACTGGATCGGCCAGCTCGGGGAGCCGGCCAGGGCGCTCAAGGTCATCAACCAGCTCGCTCACACGTGAGCCAGAGGATCGGGGAACGCGTCGACCCGCCAAAGGACGACGCACGCCATCGGCTCAACCTGCTGGCGGACTCCAAGTTCGACGAGGAAGAATCTTCAGCGGGGCCGGTCTGTTTCGGCCCTCGCATCCGTAACGAGCCTTTCCCGGCCAAGTTTGCGCTCCTGCGCGACATGCCCAAGTACACCAGGGCGGTGAAGCCGGAGGACTGGCTGTCGGACTACGTCACCGCCGTCGACATCGCGGGTGGCAACAAGAGGACAGCGGTGCGCTACGCGCCACTCATGCTGACAGGATCTGCTCGGACGTGGCTCAACAGCCTACCGGCTCTACAGATCAACTCCTGGCATGATTTCCAAGAGGCGTTTATCAAGAACTTCACGAGAACCTACAAGCGACCGCCCCGCCCACGACAGCTGGCCCTCTGCAAGCAAGGCCCTGATGAGCCAGATCGTGATTACCTCACGAGATGGTCCGAGCTGCGCAAATCATGCAAAGGAGTGGGCGAGGAGCAAGCCATCGGCTACTTCACGGACGGATGCAGAGAAGGAACCTTACTGAAGCACAAGCTCCACAGAGCCGAGTCGAAGTCAATGGCGGACTTCATGGCGATAGCGGACAAGTACGCTTTCGCTGACTCTGCTGCAAGGGTGCAGTGCGTTGAGCCAGCGCCAGCCGGAGGCCAATCTCAGCCGGCAGCCGGCCAAGGAGGACATCACAACCGTGATCGACACGGCAAAAGGAAAGATGAGCGCCGTGACAATAAGTATGGCTCTCAGCAAGTGGCTACTGTTCAAGGAAGCCCGGGGGCTACGGGTGGAAGCCAGAAGCGCAAAGGAGACAAATTTAGCAAGGACAAGTACACCATCGAGGTGATGCTAGACCATCCCTGCAAGTTCCATAGCGTTTCGGGCAAGCCGGCAGCGCATACCACTCGCCAGTGCAGTTTCACCAGGGATCTAGGGCAAGGAAACCACCAACTGCCTGGACCACCACCGGGCCTGCCAGCTGAAGCGCAGGGAAACAAGAATCGACAACCGGCCAAGGCAGCAGGGGACTACCCCGAGGAAGCGAATGTGGAACAATACCATGTGTTCACTTCTCAGATGGAGGAGCCAAAGGATGAACCATGGTTCGGTGTCGAGGTGAATGCAATCGTACAAGCTGGACCTCAGTACATGCATTGGTCTGACGCGTCGATTACCTGGGAACGCGAAGACCACCCGCTACTCATGCCGAGGCCCGAGGGCTATGCGCTGGTCTTGAACCCAATCGTGTTCTCCGAGACGCATACCTGCCGATTCTCGCATGTACTCATTGATGGAGGCAGCAGCATCAACCTTCTCTACCGCACTTCGATGGAGAAGCTCGGGATCCCAGAGATCCAACTAAAGCCAACCAAGCTCACCTTCCATGGGATCGTGCCTGGGCACTCCTGTACGCCGATGGGAAGGATTGAGTTGGAGGTGTTGTTCGGCGAGAAGGACAATCATCGTTGCGAGCCGATCTGGTTCGAGGTGGTAGACCTCAACAGCCCCTACCACGCTCTGCTTGGTCGACCAGCCCTGGCCAAGTTCATGGCAGTCCCGCACTACGCCTACTTGAAGATGAAGCTCCCAGGCCCACGCGGGGTAATCACTGTCACTGGATGCTACAAGAAGTCAATAGAGTGCGCAAGAGCCTGCTCTAAGCTGGCGGAGGCCTTGGTCATTGCTGAAGAGAAGCGACAACTGCTGCAGAGGGTGGCGGCAGTCCGGCCGGGCTGCCTGGTGTCGGGATCGCCGACTCCACACCTCAAGCCGGCAAGCCTCCCCAAGGAAGTCCCGCCCGAAGCGGGCAAGGAGTCAGAAGCCCTTGTCTCAGGGGCTGGCTCCTCCTCGAGGTAGGGGGAAGCGCTTCGCCCGAGACAAGTCCAAGATCGCTTAAGACCTTCGGCTAAGCCAAGGCAAAAAAACCTTGTATCCCGAACAAGTGTCGTTGAATAAAAGAAAGTTGGGCGGCATATGTCTGATCCCTGGAAAAAGTGCTCTGAAGTACCTTTTACCTTTCTAAGCGTTATTCACGGGGGCTGGAAACCGGCTCCAAACGGGAGCCGGCAGCCCCAACCCGACGAAACGATCCTCTCGTCAGCCGAACGAGTACTGGGTGCGGACCGGACCCCGAGCCCAACCTCCACCCTGCGCCGCGTGGGATGGAGCCGGCAGGTCACCCACCTAGGAGAGTCGCTAAGAGGAAACGCCCGCGACTCGACGAATCGAATCCCTTGTCAGACGAACGAGTACCGTGTGCGAACCGGACCCCGAGCCCAACCTCCAACCCAAGTCGAGGTCTCTCACACTGGAAAATCGCTAAGAGGATAGAACGCGGAGCCGTTAACGAACGCTCACCCAAAAAACCACGCATCGGTTAATAGTTGCGCGTGGACTGGACCAAGACAGATCTCTTACACGCCGAAGTACTACTCCTCATCCCGCGGCACGCTCCCGCCCTAGACCGGCATTCGGCTGTCGGTCCAAGGGAGACCAGCCGGCACCAGGCTACCGGCTGAGGGTAGAAGGGCCAAAGGATGGGGAGATAAAGGAAAAAAGCTGAAGGGGGTCAGGTCAAATCCGGTCCATAAACAACTAGAAACCAATACGTAGGGAATTCAGGATAAAACGTCATCGGTACACACGAACGAAATGTTGTTGGGCACGACATGAGTTCAGCGTACATAAAGACGAATAAGAAGATCCTGACACGGTCAGGGGGCGCTTGGCGAGCCAGCCGGCTCCAGCGGAGAAGCGTCACCAGTTCGAGGTGCCAAGACAAAGTCATCGCCACTGGGGGATTGTGGAATGGGGTGACCAGCGAGATCCTCGGGGGCTTTTTGAGGCTCTTCCGCAGAGCCGGGCTCCTCGAAGTCCAGGCCATCCAAAGACTCGTCGCTATCCCCAGCGTCGAAAAGCGTGTCGGTCTCGGCACACTCAGCAATGGCACATGCGCGTTGGCGGAGCTTGGCCTTGTCGAGGCCTGCTAATCCACCTTCACAAAGATTCTCCAGCTGATCCAGTTTGACGCCTAGATACCAGGAGAGCACGAACTCCAAAGCCTGTTCAGCACCGGCTCGAGCCGCGGACTCCTTCCAGATGTCGAGCCGGTTGGGCGCGAGAGGGATCCATTGGAGGAGCGCCTGGATCTCGCTAGGCACCGCTCTTCCCGGCCACAAGGTTTCGAAGACGGAAACAATGGCTTCGTGGATATCCCTGCCCAGCTTGGCAACCGGATGAAGTCGGCCTTTGGCCAACGCTACCAACTCCCCTGAGGAAAGCTCGGCCTTGGGATCACTGCTGGGGACGATATTTTTTCCGCCCTGTATTCCTTCAGCGCCGCCGCGACAGTCTCGTCGGAGTCAGGGAAAGCTCCTGCGAGGACAATCAGAGAGTGAGAAGGCGGCATGAGAGGGCAAGAGCTGAGAAGCAGGAAGGGAAAGATACCACGAAGAGCTTCTTCCAGCCCCAGCAGGCCGGACTGAACCTTGCGGTCGTGGGCACGCCAAATGCCGACCTCCTTGTCATAACGCTCGCTGTCGAGCCTCCGGAGAGTCTCCAGCTCATCAATTTGGGCGCCGTGGTTCTCGACTTCGCTCCCCAAGGTCGCACGAAGATCGTTCACCTTGCCGTTGTACTCCGCAGAAAGGATTCTTTTCTCTTCGGCCAGCTGGCGATCAAACTCCAGCCGCAGTGACGATTCCGCCTCTCGAGCCTTCGCCAGCTCAGTCTCCAACTCCTGAGTCCGGGCGGCTTGGGCTTGCAGGCCCTGAAGCTCCTCCGCGTGCTTTCGCTTCAGGGACTCAACAGCGTCAGCCGACATCGAGTCGGCCAATTGGGACTCAAGCGAAGCAATGAGTGAGGCAACATCTGAGAATGGAGGTGTGAGAATCGAAGGGGCAGTAACAGCATGTCGAAGCAAAGGGCCCAGGGCTTACCGGACGGTTTCTCCAGCTCTTTCTTCAGATCCTGATACTGAACCTTGCCAGCGCGATACTTTGCCAGCAACTTCTGGAAGACACTGGCTCGAAGTGCGTTCAGGTCCTGAGAAAGACATAAAGGCAACGATTCTTAGCGAAATTCATTTTCAAGTCAGCTGTTTTCTACAGCTACCTCGAAACTCGGGGGCTAGGATGTATGGCAAGATGGACCATGAAGCCGCAGATCATGTCTCCCAACTAGCAGAAGAAACCAGAGGCTAAAGGCGCAGTACTCACATTGGTCGTCTGTATCGCGTCAAGGAGTTGAAAACTGGCGTTCTGAAGCGACCCTTTGACAACGGCAAACTGCTTGTCCAGCTCTGCTAGAGTCGGCTTGCTGCCCTGAACCTTGAGCTTCTCTCCAGCATCGGCACTCGAGGCGGTGTCTGCCCATTCTTGCTGAAGTTGGCTGGCAGAGCTCAAGCTCCCAATACTGGGCTCAGCCGCGGTGACAAGAGCCTTTCCACTGGAGGCGCCCTTGGTCACTACCTAAGGAGCCGGCAAGTCCTCACCACGTTCGCTCCCCGCCACTCGAGTGGCGAGGAGCCCTTGCGAAGCTTCGCCAGAGCTGGAGTCTAACCCAAGGAGCAAGGAGCCAGCAGTCACGCCAGCCCTCGTCCCAGCCGCAGGCACCGCATCCTGCACGCTCGGCACAAGCTCGAGGCTGGAAGGGGTCTGGGCAGCCGGCCCCGGGACCTCCAGCGGTCTCGCGTGTACTGGGGCCTCCTCCGTGGCTCCCGCTGTGGCCTCGCATGCACCTTCTTGACTGGGCGGGTCGGAGGACGCGTGGATAGTGGCGTCGTTCCCCGCCGTGACGTCTTCGGTAGTAGAAGGTGGGGGCGTGACAACCCCGACCGAAGTAGTCTCCTTGGCGGGCGTGGAGTCGGTCTTGGGTGCGGCAGCCGGTTGGGGAACAGCGTCCGCAGGCACCCCTGGATGCGCAGGATCCTCTACCCTAATACCGCCCACCGCAAGCTTCAACCGCGGGGAGCAGCGATCATCTTCGACGCGACCCGAGTCGCCGCCAATCTCCTCCCCGCGCGCCCTCTTGTGGCAGGAGGGCTCGAGGGCCGGTGTCACGGTTCCTCCGGGAGCGACGGCGGGAGCAGACTGGGCAACCGAATCAACAGAAAGGGGCGACCTGCAGAGAGGGCATCCCACGACCAGGTCAATTGGGACCACAATGGCAAAGTAAGGACGAGAAGCAAGGAAGCGGGAAGCTCACCCGGCTACGGCGATAGCCCGCCGTTTGGCCACCTTCTTCGTCTTAGGATGGCGCAGGTCCTTCGCTGCCGGTTCCGGTTTCTTGCGTTTCTCAGCCGGCTCGGAGGAGGCCGGCTGGGCCCTTCTCTTGGTGCCGGCTGGGCTGAAGGGTTTCGTAGCATAGTAAACAAAATTTTTACGCAATGAACAAGAAAGCCGAGATCTAATCTAGGAGATGTAATCAACGAGAGAGGTAGATGAGATCTTCATACCCTTGAAGATTCGCACAGCGGAAACGTTCAAGAGAACGTGGTTGACGTAGTCGTACTCGCCGTCTCCTCCTCGCGATCCGATCCGATCCTACGCCGCAAGTGGCGGCGCCTCCGAGAGTTGCACACGTACAGCGCACCAACGACTCCGCCTTCCCGGTCCAGCGAGATATGGTGGAGTAGTAGATGGGATCGACAGCACGACGGCGTGGTGTCTATGGTGGAGAGTATACGCCGACAGGGCTTCGCCCGTTTGCGTGGTGGAAGAAGAACTGAAAAAAAGGCTACAAAAGGCGGGCAGCGGCTTCGCACAAAACTTGTACCCAAAACCGCTGGCGCCCCTCGTTCTTTTATAGGCGGCCGATGCAGCAAAAATAGCCGGATCCGTCGCTTCGTAAGCACAGACCGAATCGAATTCCTGCTGCAGTGCTCTGGCCGGATCGAACTCGTGTCCTCGAACCCAGCCGTGCACGCAGCGGCCACCGCCTGCCCCACGTCCTGGCCCACTTGGCCTGCAGATGGCCCAGCACGAGGGCGCGCGCACGAAGCCGTGACCGATCAGCACGAGCGCGCGCGCGCGGGACGTGCACGAGGCCAAGCCTCGTTATTTCATGTAGCCATGCACGTGAGCGTGCCATGCATGCATGCCCTTTTTTTTTTCTTTCTATTTATTTCTACTAAATAAATAGTATTTAATATCTATTAATTCATACAATTAATAAATACTAATTTCCACCCGGAACAATTCCGTATCTCTCTGAAACAGTTTCACATATATCCCGATACTACCCTAGCGTTGATTTGCGTTAAGTGTGTGACCCTACGGGTTCGAGAATGCACGGACATGATCTCCATCAATAATCAACAGCGGGATCTGGAAATCCATATTGACTCCCACGCACTCAGCGATGATCATATCGGATGAACCACGATGTCAGGATTCAAGTAATCCCGTATTTGTATTCCCTTCGTCTCGCGATATTTTACTCGCCCGAGATTCGATCGTCGGTATCGGCATACCTAGTTCAACCTCGTTCACAGCAAGTACTTTACTCGTTCCGTAATCCGATATCACTTTGTGATTAACTCCTTAACCACGTGCTTGCAAGCGGTGTTGATATCGATTACCGAGTGGGCCCGAAGTATATCTCTCCGACTTGGGAGGGACAAATTCCATCTCGATACATACAACTCAACAAGTACTTTCCGATCACCTGAGAGACACCTTTATTATCACCCTCACATAGGATGACGTTTGATGGCTTCAAAGCTTTCTTCCGATACTAGGGAGTTGTATTATCTCATGGTCTAAGGAATACAATACATGACATAGAAAAAGCTTCGCAAAGATGAACACGATGACACGATCTAATTGCTCTGCTTTATTTGGGTCTGTCCATCATATCATTCTCCTAATGATATGATCTCATTATTAATTGACAACTCATGTCTATGGTTAGGAAACCTTAACCATCATTAATCAATGAGCTAGTCCATAGAGGCGTACTAGGGACACGGTGTTGTTCATAAACCACACAAGTATTAAAGTTTCCGCTTAATACAATTCTAGCATGGAATATAAACATTATCATGAACAAGAATTATAATAATAACATCTTTATTATTGCCTCTAGGGCATAATTCCAACAGTCTCCCACTTGCACTAGAGTCAATAATCTAGTTTACATCTGGCAACAATCTAACACCCATGGCATTAAGGTGCTGATCATGTTTTGCTCGTGGAAGAGGTTTAGTCAATGGATCTGCGACATTCAGATCCGTATGTACTTTGCTAATCTTCAGATCTCCATCTGCTATATAATCTCGAATTATATGGAAACGGCGGTTGATGTGCTTGGTTTTTGGATGATATCTTGGTTCCTTAGCCAGTGCTATGGCGCCAGTGTTGTCGCACAATATCTCCAGTGGGTCCAAGGCATTTGGAACCACACCAAGCTCAGTGATGAAGTTTCTGATCCAAACTCCTTCACTTGATGCTTCCGAAGCAGCCATGTATTCCGCTTCTGTTGTAGATCCCGCGATCACGCTTTGCTTGCAGCTTCTCCAGCTCACAGCTCCACCATTCAAAATATAAACGTATCCTGTCTGAGATTTAGAATCATCCGGGTCGGTGTCGAAGCTAGCGTCAACGTAACCTTTTACGACGAGCTCCTCGTCACCTCCATAGACCAAGAACATTTCTTTAGTCCTATTTAAATACTTTAGGATGTTCTTTACGGCTGTCCAGTGTTCCACTCCTGGATCACTTTGGTATCTGCTCGTCAAACTAAGAGCATTGGACACATCCGGTCTAGTACACAGCATGGCATACATGATAGAACCTATGGCCGAGGCATAAGGCACTTTGCTCATAGTTTCTCTATCTTTTACCGTAGCTGGACACTGAGCCTTGCTCAATATCTTACCTGACAACATGGGCAATGAACCTTTCTTTGCTTTATCCATTCTGAACCTCTTCAGAACCTTGTCCAGGTATGTACTTTGGCTTAAAGCTATTAGGCGTCTTTCTCTATCTCTATAGATTTTGATGCCTAATATATAAGCAGCTTCCCCTAGGTCTTTCATTGAAAAACATTTATTCAAATAACTCTTCACATCGTTAAGCATACCGATGTCATTTCCAATAATCAATATGTCATCCACATATAGTACTAAAAATGTCACCGAGCTCCCACTCACTTTCTTGTAGATACAAGCTTCGTAGCAATTTGGAACAAATCCAAAATTCTTGATCACTTGATCAAAACGAAGGTTCCAACTCCGAGATGCTTGCTTCAGTCCATAAATGGAACGTTGAAGTTTGCACACCTTATTAGCATCCTTAGGATCGACAAAACCTTCGGGCTGCATCATATACAACTCTTCATCAATGTTGCCATTGAGGAACGCAGTCTTGACATCCATCTGCCATATTTCATAATCATGAAACGCAGCAATTGCTAATAAAAACCGAATGGACTTAAACATCGCTACGGGAGAAAAAGTCTCATCGTAGTCAACACCTTGAACTTGCCGAAAACCTTTTGCGACAAGCCGAGCTTTATAGACAGTAACATTACCATCCGCGTCCGTTTTCTTCTTGAAAATCCATTTGCACTCAACGGCCTTACGGTCGCTAGGAGGATCCACCAAAGTCCACACTTGGTTTTCGCTCATGGATCCCAATTCGGATTTCATGGCCTCTAGCCATTTCTCAGAGTCTGGGCTCATCATTGCTTCCTCATAGTTCGCAGGTTCGCTGTTGTCCAACAACAAGACGGTTAAGACAGGGTTGCCGTACCATTCAGGAGTGGCACGTGACCTTGTCGACCTGCGAAGTTCAGTAGTAGCATCGTTTGAAGTTTCATGATCTTTATCATTAGCTTCCTCTCTTGTTGATGCAGGCGGCGCCGGAACAATTTCTGGTGCTGCGCTACTCTCCAACTCGAGAGAAGGTTCAATAACCTCGTCTAGCTCTACCTTTCTCCCACTCACTTCTTTCGAGAGAAACTCCTTCTCAAGAAAGGATCCGTTCTTTGCAACAAACACTTTGCCTTCGGATCTGTGGTAGAAGGTATACCCAATCGTTTCCTTAGGGTATCCTATGAAGACGCATTTCTCCGCTTTGGGTTCGAGCTTGTCCGGCATCAACTTCTTGACGTAAGCTTCGCATCCCCAAACTTTAAGAAACGACAACTTAGGTTTAGCACCAAACCAAAGTTCATACGGTGTCGTCTCAACGGATTTAGATGGTGCCCTATTTAAAGTGAATGCAGCGGTTTCTAATGCATAACCCCAAAATGATAACGGCAAATCTGTAAGAGACATCATTGATCGCACCATATCTAATAGAGTTCGATTCCGGCGTTCAGACACACCATTGCGCTGTGGTGTTCCGGGTGGCGTGAGTTGCGAAACGATTCCGCTTGCTTTAAGATGCGTGAGAAAATCATAACTCAAATACTCACCTCCACGATCGGATCGTAGAAATTTAATTTTCCTGTTACGATGGTTTTCCACTTCGTTCTGAAATTCTTTGAACTTTTCAAATGTTTCAGATTTATGTTTCATTAAATAGATATACCCATATCTACTTAAATCATCAGTAAAAGTGAGAAAATAGCGATATCCACCGCGCGTCGAAATACTCATTGGTCCGCACACATCGGTATGTATGATTTCCAACAAGTCCGTTGCTCGCTCCATTATACCGGAGAACGGGGTTTTGATCATCTTGCCCATGAGGCATGGTTCGCACTTGTCAAATGATTCAAAATCAAGAGACTCCAAAAGTCCATCAGAATGGAGTTTCTTCATGCGTTTTACACCAATATGACCTAGACGGCAGTGCCACAAATAAGTTGGATTATCACTATCTACTTTGCATCTTTTAGCCTCAATGTTATGGATGTGTGTTTCATTGCTTTCGAGATTCAGAAGAAATAAACCATTCACAACAGGTGCATGACCATAAAAGATGTTATTCATATAAATGGAACAACCATTATTCTCAGATTTAAATGAATAACCGTCTTGCAATAAACACGATCCAGATATAATGTTCATGCTCAACGCAGGCACATAATAACACTTATTAAGGTTTAAAACTAATCCCGAAGGTAAAACTAAGGAGAGCGTGCCGACGGCCATCACATCAACTTTTGATCCATTGCCAACGCGCATCGTCACCTCATCCCTTGCTAGCCGCCGTCTATTCCGTAGCTCCTGTTTCGAGTTACAAATATTAGCAACTGAACCAGTATCATATACCCAGGCACTACAACGAGCGCTAGTAAGGTAGACATCAATAACATGTATATCAAATATACCTTTGATGGTGCCAGCCTTCTTGTCTGCTAAGTACTTAGGAAAGTTGCGCTTCCAGTGACCCTTGACCTTGCAATAGAAGCACTCAGTGTCCGGCTTAGGTCCAGACTTGAGCTTCTTCTCAGCAGGGGCAACGTGCTTGCCTTTGCCTTTCTTGAAAGATCCCTTTGCACCCTTAGCTTTCTTAAAGCTAGTGGTCTTGTTGACCATCAACACATAATTGTCTTTCTTGATATCCACCTCCGCAGCTTTCAGCTTAGCGAAGAGCTCAGTGATCGTATCAGTGGAACCAATTTGATTATGAGTAACTACAAAACCTTTGTAGCTAGGAGGGAGTGATTGCAGAACTCTGTCAATCTTGAGCTCCTCTGGAATCTTGCAGTCCAGTTGCTCAAGGCGTTGAGTGTAGCCCGACATCTTAATGGCGTGCTCACTAACGGAACTCCCTTCCTCCATCTTGCAGTTAAAGAACTTCTCAGAGATCTCATATCTCTCAGAACGGGCCTGAGTCTGAAACATCGTTTTCAGTTCCTCAAGTATCTCATACGGCCCGCGGTACTTCTCAAAACGATTTTGAAGTTCCGGTTCCATAGAAAACAGCATGGTACTCATAATCGCATCACAATCATCTCTACGAGCATTGAAGTCAGCAAGTTCTTCAGTTTTCGCAGTTGCAGCAGGGGTGTCACCTAGCGCTTTGTCAAGTACATAGGCTTTTTGTCCGCCAGCGAGTATGATTCTCAGATTGCGGAACCAGTTGGTGAAGTTAGACCCATTGTTCTTAAGCTTTTCTTTCTCAGCAAAAACATTGAAGTTGAAGTTGGACTTAGCCATTTGATCTACAACATTGCAAGTACAATTTAGACTATGTTCATGATAACTAGTTCAACTTAATCAAATTACTAGATGAACTCCCACTAAATTCAACATCCCTCAAGTTGTTTAGTGAACACGATCCAAATTCACCACACCTAATCCGATCTTCACGAGAAGAGATGTGGTTTCAATGGTGGACAACTAAGTGTCGATCATATCATTCATATGACTCATGTTTAACCTTTCGGTTCGTGTGTTCCGAGGCCATGTCTGTACATGCTAGGCTCGTCAAGTCAAACCCAAGTATTTTCCGCGTGTGCAAAACTGGCTTGCACCCGTTGTATGTGAACGTAGAGTTTATAGCACCCGATCATCACGAGGTGCTTGAAAACGACGAACTTTCGCAACGGCGCATACGAGGGGAGAACACAATTTTATCTTGATCTTTTAAGTGAGGAATCATCTTATAATGCTACCGTCGCGATCTAAGCAAAATAAGATACATAAAATGATAAACATCACATGCATATAATTTTATGTGACATGGTATAGCCAATCTCCGCGCCATGATCTCCATCTTGTGCGCGCCGGCATGATCTCCATCACTCCACCATGATTGCCTCCACCACGAATAGCAACTACAACTATTGCTAACTACTTAGCGATAAAGTAAAGCTATTACATGGCGTATAAGAAGTTGACACGCAGGTCATACATAATTATAAAGACAACCATATGGCTCCTGCCGGTTGTGAACTCATCGACATGCAAGTCGTGAAAGATTACAAAACATGATCATTGCATACAACTCAATTCATACTCATCATGTCTTGGGCCATACCATATCACAAAACACTCCCTGCAAAAACAAGTTAGACGCCTCTACTTTGTTGTTGCAAGTTTTACGTGGCTTATGGGAGTAGCAAGCTAAGAACGATTCTTACCTACGAAAAGCCACAACGGTGATATTATGGTTGCTAACATCCGATGTAAGTCCCATGACTACTATAGTGAGAGAAACTGACATCCACCAGCCGCATGTATGGAACAAGCCACACGTCAAGTGCGGAGCCGGTCTCGCGAACGCGGTCGCGTAAAGTTGGCCTGGACCGCTTCGATCTCACTATACCGCGCCATAAGAGATACACAACAAGAGGTTTGCAACAGAAAACATCAACGCCCGCAACAAACATGTTGCGTTCTACTCGTGAAACACATCTACGCATAGATCTAGCTCTGATACCACTGAAGGGTTTCGTAGCATAGTAAACAAAATTTTTACGCAATGAACAAGAAAGCCGAGATCTAATCTAGGAGATGTAATCAACGAGAGAGGTAGATGAGATCTTCATACCCTTGAAGATTCGCACAGCGGAAACGTTCAAGAGAACGTGGTTGACGTAGTCGTACTCGCCGTCTCCTCCTCGCGATCCGATCCGATCCTACGCCGCAAGTGGCGGCGCCTCCGAGAGTTGCACACGTACAGCGCACCAACGACTCCGCCTTCCCGGTCCAGCGAGATATGGTGGAGTAGTAGATGGGATCGACAGCACGATGGCGTGGTGTCTATGGTGGAGAGTATACGCCGACATGGCTTCGCCCGTTTGCGTGGTGGAAGAAGAACTGAAAAAAAGGCTACAAAAGGCGGGCAGCGGCTTCGCACAAAACTTGTACCCAAAACCGCTGGCGCCCCTCGTTCTTTTATAGGCGGCCGATGCAGCAAAAATAGCCGGATCCGTCGCTTCGTAAGCACAGACCGAATCGAATTCCTGCTGCAGTGCTCTGGCCGGATCGAACTCGTGTCCTCGAACCCAGCCGTGCACGCAGCGGCCACCGCCTGCCCCACGTCCTGGCCCACTTGGCCTGCAGATGGCCCAGCACGAGGGCGCGCGCACGAAGCCGTGACCGATCAGCACGAGCGCGCGCGCGCGGGACGTGCACGAGGCCAAGCCTCGTTATTTCATGTAGCCATGCACGTGAGCGTGCCATGCATGCATGCCCTTTTTTTTTCTTTCTATTTATTTCTACTAAATAAATAGTATTTAATATCTATTAATTCATACAATTAATAAATACTAATTTCCACCCGGAACAATTCCGTATCTCTCTGAAACAGTTTCACATATATCCCGATACTACCCTAGCGTTGATTTGCGTTAAGTGTGTGACCCTACGGGTTCGAGAATGCGCGGACATGATCTCCATCAATAATCAACAGCGGGATCTGGAAATCCATATTGACTCCCACGCACTCAGCGATGATCATATCGGATGAACCACGATGTCAGGATTCAAGTAATCCCGTATTTGTATTCCCTTCGTCTCGCGATATTTTACTCGCCCGAGATTCGATCGTCGGTATCGGCATACCTAGTTCAACCTCGTTCACAGCAAGTACTTTACTCGTTCCGTAATCCGATATCACTTTGTGATTAACTCCTTAACCACGTGCTTGCAAGCGGTGTTGATATCGATTACCGAGTGGGCCCGAAGTATATCTCTCCGACTTGGGAGGGACAAATTCCATCTCGATACATACAACTCAACAAGTACTTTCCGATCACCTGAGAGACACCTTTATTATCACCCTCACATAGGATGACGTTTGATGGCTTCAAAGCTTTCTTCCGATACTAGGGAGTTGTATTATCTCATGGTCTAAGGAATACAATACATGACATAGAAAAAGCTTCGCAAAGATGAACACGATGACACGATCTAATTGCTCTGCTTTATTTGGGTCTGTCCATCATATCATTCTCCTAATGATATGATCTCATTATTAATTGACAACTCATGTCTATGGTTAGGAAACCTTAACCATCATTAATCAATGAGCTAGTCCATAGAGGCGTACTAGGGACACGGTGTTGTTCATAAACCACACAAGTATTAAAGTTTCCGCTTAATACAATTCTAGCATGGAATATAAACATTATCATGAACAAGAATTATAATAATAACATCTTTATTATTGCCTCTAGGGCATAATTCCAACATGGGCCGTCTCCAGCTTCTTCGCGACCTGCCGGCTCTGAAGCGGCAGTGTGCGGCTCTGGAGATTCCGGCAAATCCACGATTGGGGGAGCTTGAGCCCCAGCCGCGGCTGCGGCGGCCACGTGAAGGGCGACGCCCCCGAGGGTTGTAGCTGGTCCTGTTTCACCGTCATCATCCTCGAACCGATCTCCTAAGAGGGAGGGGCCTGGAAACTTACTGGAATGATCGAGGGGCTCGCCCGAGTCCTCGAGCTCCTCACTTCCTTCGTCACCGTGGATGGGGCTTGATCTCTCAATGGCGGCCTGAGAGCTAGCATCCTCTACCTCCTCGGCTTCGTCCTAAACGACTTTATCATCCGATTCGGCTCTGTCAGCGGCGAAGCCAGCTTGACGCTGAGTCAAGTTCTCCGCCGCCTGCAGGGCAAACAAGTTCTGCTCAGACCAAGTAAACAAGAGACAGTGGATCAGAGTCGCGAAGGAGGAGAAGGACAGGGGCCAGGGCCAACAAGCTCACCTCAGCAATTGGGTTGTCCCGGTCGTGAGGTTCCAGTCCCCACGTCCACGAGGCCTGAAGCTTGACATCGGCGATGCGGTTCGCCTTCCGAGCCACCTCCAATGCTGATAGCGCCTTGGAGGAATGACGAGTAGGGTCCCTGGCGGATCCCAGGAAGCACATCTTGTGCGAGCGGCGCTGGAGCGGGGACACGCGAGCGACCAGGAAGGCGAGGAGGAGGTCGGTCGGCTCCAGGCCGCCCTCCGTTTGCAGGGTGGTGATCCGCAGAAGAATCTCTTCCATGTCCGGCGGCGGGCGAGGAAGAGCGGCGCTCCAGTTATCCCGCTCGGGCCCGCCCGCCTCAAAGGGCGGCAGATTGATATGGTCTTCGCCCTCCTTCAGGTTCTTCGCGTAGAAGAAGGAGCGCTGCCATTTTTTGCAAGACTCCTTCCCTTTTATGCCGGGGAAGTCCGCGGTCTTGCGCGCATAGAAGGAGGCGGTGCCGCATATCACCGGAACGGTCTCCGCCGTCTGGGTCTTGAAGTAGATCAGCCGGCGGAACAACTCAACATTGGGCCAGGTGCCCAAATACGCCTCGCAGAGGGTTGCGAACGCGGACAATATCATTATCGCATTCGCCCCAATGTGATGTGGTTGCAGGCGAAAGTGGTCCAGGAACCGGCGCATGAAGCTGCTGGCGGGCAGCGCGAAGCCCCGGGGGAAATGGTCATAGAAGACCACCGTCTCCCCAGGCCCTGGAGCGGGGACCCGTTCGTTGCCAGCGGGACGGCAACCCACAAGGTCCGCGGGTGGAAGCACTCGACCCCAGCGCAGCAGCTCGATCTGTTTCTCCTTCACCCACGAGCCTTCCCAGGATCCCTTCGGCAAAGCAGGCAGAGCGGCGTCTTTGTCCGCGGCCGCCCCCTTCCCTTTGGACCGGGACGCTTTGGGAGCTATCCGGGTGCGGATCTGGATGAGCGGAATGGTGGCGGAGTAAGCAAAGAACCCTAATCCCTTGGGGACGAAGCTCGAGAGCAGGGGATTCTAGGTGGAGCAAACGCGGAAGGAAGAAGAGAAGCGGGCGACCGATGCTCTATTTCTGGAACGGTCCCTGGTTTAAAAGTGAGGGGGCAGGTCAGTTGCCTATCTCACCCACGACGGGTTGGCAATTGACCCCTTTCGTCATGGACCATGATCGCGTAAAGATCGGGCAACCGCCGCGGTTGCCGCAAAGATCGTGGGCCGGGGCCGATTGGACGTGACGCGACGGCGCACAGATAAGTGTGCTTCGGTCCAGCCCCCGAGGGAGCAAGTCCCAAGGAGCCGGACAGCGGCAGACGGCCGCGTGGCGGTCGCCAGCCGGATCGGTCTTGGAACCGGTTCGTCCCGAGATGGCTGGTAATACTCCGCAGGACTCGGCCTCGAGGCCAGTTGCTTTCGAGTCGAATAGAGAATCCTGGGACTTCGACAAGGACGAGCAAGACTTCGGCGAGAAGAGGAACCCACCGAAGCCCCATGCTAGCCCATGAGACTTTGCCAGTTTTGGGGGCTAGTGTCGTGGGGATGACTTATGGGGCGTGCCATGGGCCGAGCTATCTGACGGCCGGTGTCCCAGGAGTCTCCACGGCTTGAAGACAAGAGGACCGGCTTCGCCTGAGGGGCTGGCTGCGCCAACAGCCGGCTGGCGTTTCCACTGTGGAAGGCCGGAGCCGGACGACGAAGATAAGAACCAGCCAACGGCCGTTTCGCCGAAAGCGGGCTGGCCCCGACAAGAATGACAGTGGCCAAGGACAGGAGTGACGAGCGCCACGACCAAGTCCAACCAACCAGCAACCAAGAACCCTTCCCCACGATAGGATCCTAGGCAAAAGGGAGGGCATATGCCCCCCAGATGCCGGTCCCAGGGGAAGGGAACTTTATAAAGTGAAGCTGTCAGAGCAGGGCGAAGGGATCACGCTAAGGCCGCCGCCGCCAAGGAGCCGGCAGCCGGCCGAGCCGTTACCCAACCTGTAACCAGGCCCCCGCCTATATAAGGGGGCCTGGACCCTTAGCATAGGGGAGATCCGATCTTCTTCTTCCTCCTCTAGCCCGAAGAGCTCGAGGAGCACTATAATCGATACTATCCAATCAATACGAAGCAGGCAGGAAGTAGGGGTTTACCTCCACCCGGGAGGGCCCTGAACCTGGGTAAACCGTGGTGTCTCAGTAGGCATAATCCCGAGCCGGACCCCTCGTTTCCACCGTCGAGCCCCTCCGATAAGCCTACCCATGGCTACTGTCTCTAAATTCCCACGACAGCCGTTGACCCGAGATCGGGAGGGTCCAGAAGCTCTTCCCAGCACCCTGCTGGAGAAGGGAATCCCCACCGGAGGTCTTCTTCATCGCCATGCTTGCCTCCGGCGCGATGAGTGAGTAGTCTACCTTGGACTATGGGTCCATAGCAGTAGATAGTTGGTTGTCTTCTCCACCATGTGCTTCATGTTTAGATCTCGTGAGCTGCTTTACATGATCGAGACTACCGTTATGTAATTCTACATGTTGTGTTTGTTGGGATCCGATGAATATTGGTGTTATGATTGAGTTGATGTGCTGAATATTATCTTATGTTATCTCTATGTTGTTTATGATCTTGCATGCTCTCCGTTGTTAGTAGCTATCTTGGCCGAGTAGTTGCTAGTGACTCCAAGAGGGGGTATTTATGCTCGATAGTGGGTTCATGCCTCTATTTAATCTGGGGCAGTGACAGAAACCTCTAAGGTTGTAGATGTGCTGTTGCCATTAGGGAGAAAACAGCATTTATATGCTCAAGGGCATATGCTTTGTTTACATTACACACTTTGCTTAATGCAGTTATATGTTGTTCGCAACTTAATACTTATGGAGTTCTCGGATTGATTCGCCACAAGTGGATTATTAGTCATAGATGCAGTTGGATGACGGTCTATGTATCTTGTTGTAATGCCTAGAGTAAATCTCCTAGTGATCCTCTCGACATATGTACGTTGTCTTTATTCTATCAATTGCCCAACTGTAATTTGTTTACCCAGCATGTGTTATTTTATCTTATGGAGAGACACCACTACTGAACTGTGGACCCCGGTCCTATTTCCTTTATATTGCTATCACCTGTTTACTTTACTTGCATACTATTATCACCTTCCACTCGATACGCTCATACCCTTTGTTTCAAGCAAACCGGTGAGATTGACAACCTCATCGTAAGTTGGGAACAAAGTATTTGGTTGTGTTGTGTGCATGTTCCACGTTGCTACTGGTTGAAGACGCGCTAACAAGAAATCGTTAACGGCGCCCTTGTTGGAGTGTCACGCAGCTAGTGGGCATCACCTTCTGGAGTATTGTCTTTTTCCTATTGAATTGATAACCTTGGTTTCATAACTGAGGGAAAACTTGCTGCTATATTCATCAAACCTTCTCTTGGGGTTTCCAACTGGCTGGTCATTTACTTCATCAACTACACGCCAACAAGTTTCCTTGCACCATCATCACCGTGCCATCAGTATGCGCCAGGCATCATGTCGATTATCACTCCATCAGCGGCTTCTTCGACTTCCACGCCGACTTCTTCGACTCCTGCGGCAAGTGCTTCGATGCCTCCGCCAAGCGCTGGTGCTGCCTCTTCCGCACCTTCTACCGCCACGGAGCCTGCTGCTGAGGTGGCGTAGATTTAGTCTTTCCTTGTAGTCTTCTTTCCTTTTGATGTAGCGAACTTGTTCATATTTTGCCTGAAAATCAGTTAGGGAACTCTATACTCTTTGTAAATACTTCGCCTTTATGAAATGTTGTGCTTGATTGCGTTTCTGAGTTGTTTTCCTCTTGTCTTCTTGCCTTCCAGCGAGAGTGTACTGGTGGACCGATGGATCGTGGTTGTGGATTGCCTCCTGCCGATGCATTTCACTCTGCGATTCCTTTCCCTCCTCGTTCTCCTTGCCAATTGATACGTCTCAAACGTATCTATAATTTTTGAAGCTCCATGCTTGTTTTTACACCATTTGCCTACTGTTTCGTTACACTTAGTGGCACTTTTATGCATTTTCCGGAACTAACCTATTAACAAGTCGCCACAGTGCCAGTTCCCTGTTTTCTGCTGTTTTTGTGTTTCATAAAAGCTACAAAGGAAATATTCTCGGAATTGGACGAAACAAGTTCCAGAAGTCTTATTTTCCCCGGAAGCTTCCCGAAGACCGAAAGAGAGCCGGAGGGGGGCCAGAGGCCACCCTCACACATAGGTGGCGCGGCCCAGGCCCTGGCCACGCCACCCTGGTGTGAGAAGCCCCTGGCTGCCCCCTGACGACGCCCCTTCGCCTATATAAAGCCTCAGGACGGAATACCCTAAAGGAGTCGACAAAATTTCCAGAACAGTTTTGCAGCACCGCCGCCATCGAAGACAAATTTCGGGGGACAGAAGTCTCTGTTCCGGCACCTTGCCGGGATGGGGAAGTGCCCCCGGAGCCATCTCCATCGGTCTCCATCGCCATCTCTGCCGTCTCCATCGACCTCACCGCCATCTCCATCAACCTTGATGTCTCCTATGATGAGGAGGGAGTAGTTCATCCCCGGGGCTGAGGGCTCTACCGGTAGCTATGTGGTTCACCTCTCTCTCCCATGATGTGATCTTTATGTGATCGTGAGCTTTGTATCATGTTGAACAAGTAGATGTTATTATTCAGATATTATGTGTACTCTAGTGATGTTATTAAAGTAATCTATTCCTCCTGCCATGGTGTAACGGTGACAGTGCGTGCATCATGGTGGTACTTGGTCTAGGCTATGATTGTGATCTCTTATGGATTATGAGAATAATTATCGCTATGATAGTATTGAAGTGATCTATTCCTCCTTTCATGGTGTAATGTTGACAGTGTGTGCACCGTGTTAGTACTTGGTCTAAGTTGCAATAATATCTATCTTGAGTTGTGCTTTGATTTGGATATCTCTATGAGTGGTGTTTGTCAAGTACTTGATGAACTTTAAGGGGTGCTTCTGTAGCCACTACACAATGATTAGTGTTATTCAATAGGAGAGTAATTCAGAGTACCATAGTGAAGAGAAGTTATTTATTTGCTCAATTATGTTATATTTGTTGGGAGTGTGTCCACTAGTGAAAGTATGATCCCTAGGCCTTGTTTCCAAGCATTGCACACCGTTTACTTCCTGTTTTGTTACATGTTTGCTTGCAGCGATACTTATTCCATATTACATTTACTATTCATAATCATCTATACCACTTGTATTTCACTATCTCTTCGCCGAACTAGTGCACCTATACATCTGACAAGTGTATTGGGTGTGTTGGGGACACAAGAGACTTTCTGTATCGTAATTGCAGGGTTGTTTGAGAGGGATAGCTTTGACCTCTTCCTCCCTGAGTTCGATAAACCTTGGGTGATCCACTTAAGGGAAACTTGCTGCTGCTCTACAAACCTCTGCACTTGGAGGCCCAACACTGTCTACAAGAACAGACGCGTGCGTAGACATCAAGCTCTTTTCTGGCGCCGTTGCCGGGGAGGTAAGGTAAAAGGTACTCGCATCCTCCTGTGTGAGTGCTCGGAGTTATTTCCTTTAGATTCTGCAATTATATCTTTTTGTTTCTTGTTTTTATTTTCACTAGTTAGGCTTAATGGAAAATAAAGAGTTCTTTAGTCTTTTTCCTGAGTTTAGATATGAAGTGTTTGAAGAGAAAATTGAAAAACCTTTGGAGCTTATTTCGCATAGCAATGTTATTAGTACGAATGCTTTGAATACCGTTACTGCTAATGCTATAGAAAAGTCTAAGCTTGGGAAAGCTGGTTTTGTTAAGCATGATATTTTTAGTTCCCCAGCTTTAGTGGAGAAAGTTTGTTCTGATAATATTTTATCTCCCATATGTGATGTTCCTTCTTATGATGATATGTTTGAAGAATATGCTTTGCGAAATAGTTGTTCTCTAGCTTGTGATGATACTAAACCTCTAGTTTATGATGGTTATGATGATGGGTATAATATTTTCAGTTCACCTACTATTGAGGAGAAAATTAGTTATGATTACAATATGCCTCCTATTTATGATGATTATGGTGATGAGAATAATTATTCTGTTAAATCTGCTCCTACTACTATTGTTCCTGTGGTGAGTATTAATTCTTTTATGCATGTGGCTCATGATAGAGATGCTTTATGTGATAGTTATATTGTTAGTTCTATTCATGATGCTACTGAAAGTTATTATGAGAGAGGGAAACATGGTTTGATGGATCTCAACAATATTGAGTTTCCCCTCTTCATGTTGCAATTCTTGAAGTTGTACTTGTTTTGCCTTCCTATGCTTTTTGCTTTGCGCTTTCATGACTTGTCTCTTTACAAGACTATTTTTCATAGGAAGTGGTTTAGATTTAAATGTGTTCTATAGTTGGTTTTTTATGCTCTCTACTGCTTTAAGTTCCTATATGGCGCGTTTGCCTCAAGCTCTTATATGGCGCCCACATGAGCATCTTTGCAAATTACTGCGCCTAGCTCAAAGGCGTTAAAGAAAAGCACTCTTGGGAGATAACCCATTGTTTTATTTTCAGTATTTTTTGTTTTATTTGAGTCTTGGAAGTTATTACTACTGTAATGACCTCTCCTTATCCTTTTTATTTCGTTTTTGTGCCAAGAGAAGCCTCTCATTTGAGTGAGGTAAGATTTGGGGATGTTGCTGTCCTGAAACAGTTTTCGGTGCTGCACCGTAAAAATTCGTGAAAATTCTCTGTATATATTTTGGACCTGCGATTTCTTGTGCATATGCCCCAGGTTATATCCAAACTTTCATTAGTTGAACACTTTTTGATTTGAGCAACAGAAAACCCCTCAAAAATTCGACCTTTGTCAGCTGTTCTGTTTTGACAGATTTCTGCCAATATTTGTGTTGCCGCTTTATCGCTTTCTTTTTGAGTTCTTTTGATCACGGAACTTTTGGGGAAGTTGCTACAGTAGTATATACTTTATATGTGGTGGTTTTAGGTTGAAAACTGAAGCAAACAGGGTTGATTCAATGTTATTGTTACACTAATGTTGCTAATAGAATTGTGTTTAGTTTTGTATGAAGGAAGTTTTCAAGTGTAGGGATTGGAGAATGATGAGATGAGTTGAAGAATGGACAAAATCTCAAGCTTGGGGATGCCCATGCATCACCCAAAGAAATATCCAAGAGGTACAAGAGTCAAAGCTTGGGGATGCCCCCGAGGCACCCCTTCTTCATCGGCAAAAATTAGGTCACCTTTCAAGACACTATATTTTTATTGCTTCATGCACTATGTGTTTTTCTTGGAGCGTCAGTTGTTTTTGTTTTCAGTATTAGTTTAGTTTAGTTTGCTGCAATAAATGGTTAGATCACATCATGTTTCTTTTGGAGGAGATGAACTCATTTTTCATTGCCAAGAACACTCTAGTTTTCACTCTTATCGTTCAACGAGTGTTCTCTTTTTCTGCTACTGCGTTTAGCTTGCATTTTTCGCCTTGATTTTTGTTCAGATCTTGTTTTATCTTTGCATCAAGGTGTATTTGGACCTCTGGTCTATGTTGGTTTTCCTCAAAAGAGTTTCCTCAAAAAGGTTTTAATGGTGTTGGAAAAGAGAAAAAGTTTCATGCAAAAATGTGGTACAAGAAGGAGCTTGTGTAGACTGCGGCTTAGGCTTTTTCATATCATGCTTGATGTCTTTTTGATAGTAGGCTTAGTGGTTTTGCTGTAGCATGACTTGTCTCAAATAACCGAGATTGCTTAATGAGCCTTTGAAAAAATCATGCGTTGTTTTAATTATGTGGAAGCATTATTTTGGTTTTCTCCTTGATGCTTTATTTGGGTTGACTTGGCGCATGCTCACACATGTTAGACTCATACAAAGTCGCCAATAGCCTCTATGATCATTTAGTTTTTGACTTTTGATGCCATCTTATGCTTCTTTTAATGTTGCTTTGTCGCTTTGCATGATTATGGCCGTTATTGCTCTCTTAGTTGGTCGCTCCCAGTCTTTTGCTAGCCCTCGCCTTGTACTGAGTATGAGCTCTACTCGTGCATCCAACTCCTAAAAACCAAGTTTGCCATTGTGTCCACTATAAATTCCTATGCATGGTATTTGTAAGCCATTCCAAGTAAATTTTCATGTGCTACCTTTCAAAAAACCTTCAAAATACTTCTCATTTTGTGACACTGTTTTCAGCTCATGGGGACGTAGTGGTCGGATTTGCTATCTTCCATATTGTTTATTCCAAAAAGAAAAAAAGGAAAAAAAGAAAAGAAAAAGGCACTCCTCCATGGAATGTGAATGTTGGTGGGCACCCGATGGAATCGGTTAGCCATGGTTTGTGAAAGGAAAAAAGGTGGGGAGGAGTGCCAAGCTTTATAAAAAGAGCACAAAAGTGCCAATCTCTCTCTCGAAAACTTGCTTTATTTTTGTATGGAAGATAGTAAGAACCCCATTGCCAGTCGTTGACAAAGACAACCTCCTCTCAAATCTAATTTTTATCTCTGTTTTACAAATGAAAAGCTCTAGCACATGTTTAATCACTGCTTCCCTCCGCGAAGGGCCTTTCTTTTACTTTTTTGTTGAGTCACCACCTTCTATCTTTATGCACCATTAAGAGAGCATAGTTGTCATTCTTAGTATAATGTGCATTGTCCCAAAGTTTTCATTGATTGATTCATATTGTTGGTTTCACTTGTTCTCAAATTACTTGTATCTAGTCACCCTCTTAAACTTGAAGGTGTCCTATGCATTTATGTTTTGCTCTCCATGAAGGACAAGCTGAAAACCATTTGTATATTTTTCCTTATGATTTGAACACACGTTTGACTTTCATTGTTTCATTTTCATGATCTTTTGTTTGTGTTCATTTGCATGTTATAACATGGTTGTTAAGTTCTTATTGTGAAGATTATATCTTTCATGCCCATGTTTTAAGTTCTTATGATCCCAGCTCACAAATGCTTACATATATGATCAAGATTGTGTAGGTGCATGTCACCTCAAAAATTATTCTTTTGTTATCACTTACCTACTCGAGGACGAGCAGGAGTTAAGCTTGGGGATGCTTGATACGTCTCAAACGTATCTATAATTTTTGATGCTCCATGCTTGTTTTTACACCATTTGCCTACTGTTTCGTTACACTTAGTGGCACTTTTATGCATTTTCCGGAACTAACCTATTAACAAGTCGCCACAGTGCCAGTTCCCCGTTTTCTGCTATTTTTGTGTTTCAGAAAAGCTACACAGGAAATATTCTCGGAATTGGACAAAACAAGTTCCAGAAGTCTTATTTTTCCCGGAAGCTTCCCGAAGACCGAAAGAGAGCCGGAGGGGGGCCAGAGGCCGCCCTCACACATAGGTGGCGCGGCCCAGGCCCTGGCCGCGCCACCCTGGTGTGAGGAGCCCCTGGCTGCCCCCTGACGACGCCCCTTCGCCTATATAAAGCCTCGGGACGGAAAACCCTAAAGGAGTCGGCGAAATTTCCAGAACAGTTCCGCAGCGCCGCCGCCATCGAAGACAAATTTCGGGAGACAGAAGTCTCTGTTCCGGCACCTTGCCGGGACAGGGAAGTGCCCCCGGAGCCATCTCCATCGGTCTCCATCGCCATCTCCACCGTCTCCATCGACCTCACCGCCATCTCCATCAACCTTGATGTCTCCTATGATGAGGAGGGAGTAGTTCATCCCCGGGGCTGAGGGCTCTACCGGTAGCTATGTGGTTCACCTCTATCTCCCATGATGTGATCTTTATGTGATCGTGAGCTTTGTATCATGTTGAACAAGTAGATGTTATTATTCAGATATTATGTGTACTCTAGTGATGTTTTTAAAGTAATCTATTCCTCCTGCCATGGTGTAACGGTGACAGTGCGTGCATCATGGTGGTACTTGGTCTAGGCTATGATTGTGATCTCTTATGGATTATGAGAATAATTATCGCTATGATAGTATTGAAGTGATCTATTCCTCCTTTCATGGTGTAATGTTGACAGTGTGTGCACCGTGTTAGTACTTGGTCTAAGTTGCAATAATATCTATCTTGAGTTGTGCTTTGATTTGGATATCTCTATGAGTGGTGTTTGTCAAGTACTTGATGAACTTTAAGGGGTGCTTCTGTAGCCACTACACAATGATTAGTGTTATTCAATAGGAGAGTAATTCAGAGTACCATAGTGAAGAGAAGTTATTTATTTGCTCAATTATGTTATATTTGTTGGGAGTGTGTCCACTAGTGAAAGTATGATCCCTAGGCCTTGTTTCCAAGCATTGCACACCGTTTACTTCCTGTTTTGTTACATGTTTGCTTGCAGCGATACTTATTCCATATTACATTTACTACTCATAATCATCTATACCACTTGTATTTCACTATCTCTTCGCCGAACTAGTGCACCTATACATCTGACAAGTGTATTGGGTGTGTTGGGGACACAAGAGACTTTCTGTATCGTAATTGCAGGGTTGTTTGAGAGGGATAGCTTTGACCTCTTCCTCCCTGAGTTCGATAAACCTTGGGCGATCCACTTAAGGGAAACTTGCTGCTGCTCTACAAACCTCTGCACTTGGAGGCCCAACACTGTCTACAAGAACAGACACGTGCGTAGACATCACCGATGCATCGAATACTTGTCAAGGATTTCGGACCTCGAAGGTCATTTGTCTTTGATGAAGCGTCAGGCAAAAACTGCTATGGACCAGGCCGACAAATCTTATGGCTTGATGAAGCAGATATCCATTCTGGAAGATAAAGTGTCTGGTCTGGTGGCCCAAGTTACGCATCTGAAGGAGTGTGATTCCTTTCTTGTCGATTTTATCGAATCAGCTTGTGAGCAGCTGAAGTGTAAGTTTCTTGCAGACCTTCTCGAACTTCTTGATGCTGCTTTTTTCTTTGTATTTTGATGAGTTTGCGCTTTCAAGGTACTTGCTTACATCCTGCTGATGAAAACCATCAAGTTGCCGAGCGAATCGCAGCTTTGGAGAGGGTATCGAAAGATATGACTTCTTTGTGGGCTGACCCGCGGCACCGCAGTGCTGTTGTTCTCCTACAGGATCATGCTTAGCATATTGGGAAGGCTGTTGATGGTTGTCAAAGATCCTTGACGACCATGTACTCCGTTATGCTTCCCCGCAATCCTCCGCCGGGGAACTTTAAGCAGCTACTCAATGTTTTCAGATCTAGTCAACGAATTCATCGTCTGATAGAGCTCAACTTAGTGGCTGGTGCCAATTTTGCTCTTGGATGGATATGCAAGTGGCATCCAAGGCTGAATTATAGTTCCATGTCGCTAAGTTTTCCCCCAGGGGCGTGAAGCTGCAAGTCAATATGGATGCTACGCTTCAACCGGCGAGGAGGATCATAGCTAGATTGCTCCGAGAGGATGCTGGGTTTTTCCGCGAGCACCATTACTTGAATCCCCTTGGAGTAGATGATTCGGATCAACCAATGTTGTAATGCTTTTATTGTATATATGCTTTGTATGTAGAACGCGAGAGTTTTCGTTTCTGGGTCTTTTGCCAGAAGTTTTTGTTCTCAGGGTGTTTTGTATTTAGTGCATTTGCTGCAATTTTGTTTTAGATATTGAAGACATGTAAACTCGAATAGGAGGAACTTTGTCTTTATTTAGGGATTTCTATTTTCGTGCCCTCGGGTCCTTAGTTGTGCTCAGTTTTCCCCAGCCGCTTAGTTTTTCCTCAGTTTTGCCCAAGCCCTTGTCTGAAACCCTCACAAGGAGCTCGGACGGGAGGATTTCTGTTTAGTTGACCGTTGGTTGGTGCTGGCAAGTGGGGACGCTGTTGGTGCCCCGCAGTGGACGCGCCTCCACTTATCCAGATCATCGTGGGACCCACAACTTGTCCACGTTAGCGCGCCAGACCCACAGCTTACCCAGGTGCCCGTTGCAAAATGGGAGCCCGAGCCAGCCCCGCGCCCGTGCCATTGCTTCCCCTTTCTTTCCCCGCAGCCCATTGTTCTTCTTCTCCGCCAGCGGCAGCCCTTCTCTGGCAGGCGGGTGATGTCTAGTTTCTCTTCGACCTCCCGTTCTTCATGGCCACAGTATGGACCCGTGCCTTTGACAAGATGCCCTGACTGCCCCACGCCAGGAGCCTCTCAAGCGGTCGATCTGTAAGACGAACGACAATGGCAACCGTGGACGTGAGTTCCTTGCATGCGAGAGCTTGCCATATAGAGAGGGGGATAAGGTTAGATCTCGGTCCAATTGCTCTATTTTCTCTCGATTTTCTTGTTATTCCCTTGAATTTGGGATTTAGGGTTCACGTTGTTGTTTTCAGATCCTGAAGAAATGCAGGTATTTCGAGTGGATCGATGTGTACGTTCAGAGGCTTCAATTGCATGAATCAATTGGCGCTATTGGGGAGCGCAATTTGGGAGGGGGGATTTGCTGTAGAGAATGCGGCGGAGAGAGGAGCTGTTCCGATTGTGCCTAATGCTCCCAATGCATAACTGGTGAAAGTGAAGGGAGAACTAAAGAAAATGAACAAGCAGTTAAGACAGTTGATCGAGTTGAAGAAGCAAGCTAATCTGATGGCTGGTTGTTTTATTTGTTGTATAATTGCGATCAGATTCTTATCATTGCTCATCAGGCGCTAGAAGTTGTTACAAGGGATCCCTTGTTGCAAATCCATTATTCAGTTACATGTATTTGTAGTTGTTTTCAAAGTTAGTGTGTGCATTCACCGAAATTACCAAAAAAAAATAGTGTTAGCGAATATAGGAATGCTAAAGATAGTTGATAATTGTTAGAGGGGTGACAAATAATGCATTCACCGAAATCCCACAAATCTGCCAAATATGTATGTCTCATGTTTCTACCAAAATTATACCACTTTTGGGATGTTTCAAATAACCAAAACTATATCCCAAACTATATTCCCTAAAAGAAAAGGAATGCTAAAGAATTTTGATAATTGTTAGAGGGGTGATAAATAATCCATTCACCGAAATCCCCCAAATATGCCAAATATGTATGTCTCATGTTTCTACCAAAATTATACCACTTTTGGGACTCAAATAACCAAAACTATATCCCAAACTATATTCCCTAAAAGAATAGGAATGCTAAATAAAGTTGATAATTGTTAGAGGGGTGATAAATAATCCATTCACCGAAATCCCCCAAATATGCCAAATATGTATGTCTCATGTTTCTACCAAAATTATACCACTTTTGGGACTCAAATAACCAAAACTATATCCCAAACTATATTCCCTAAAAGAAAAGGAATGCTAAAGAAAGTTGATAATTGTTAGAGGGGTGATAAATAATCCATTCACCGAAATCCCCCAAATATGCCAAATATGTATGTCTCATGTTTCTACCAAAATTATACCACTTTTGGGCCATTTCAAATTACAAAAACTATATTCCCTAAAAGAAATGGAATGCTAAAGATAGTTGATAATTGTTAGAGGGGTGATAAATAATTCATTCACCGAAATCCCTCAAATATGTATGCCTCATGTTTATACCAAAATTATACCACTTTTGGGCCGTTTCAAATTACCAAAACTATATTCCACCGACAGAGAGAGAGGGGTGGCCACGAAGAGAGAGAGAGAGGGGTGGCCACGAAGAGACGGAGAGGGGTATACTGCCCGTTAGATCAGTGGATCAACGGTTGGTGGAGTTGATACGTGTGACAACGGCTCAACCAATCAGGATAAGTTTGGGATTCTGTGAGCATTTGTGACGGTACTTGAGGGCAAAACTGAGTAGTACTAAGAAACCAAGGGCACGTAAATAGTAAATAGACTAAGGGATTCAAACAAAAGAATTACAAAATGAAAAATGCGTGTTTTGTACAATATAATTCATATTGGGCTACATCAAATTATTTGCAATTCAAATATACATGAGTGTGACAATTATAGCCTCATTTAGACAAACTATGTTTTGGAAAAGATGTTTTGCAAAGGGGTTTGAGTGGAAAACCATGCATCTTCATAGCTACTAGTGATTCTGAGAAGTGGCAATTTGTGGTACAACTTGATTTATCTATGTTTGTTAAGGTGGAAGGTTGCGTAGGAAGACTCCATGAGTAGGTGCCACTATGTTTTTATTTTTTTGGATTTTTTTTACGCATGAAATGACTCAATTAGCTATGTTAATCTCATTTGTTGACTCTCTGTTGACCAGCTACTTGAGGGTAGAACTGAGTATATTGCACTTGCCAGTCTAAGTACTCGAGGGGAAAACTGAGTACATATAAAATTTCTGTATAAGACCCGAGGGTAGAACTGAGTACACCAAACGTCGAAGGGTTAGCCTCGTGTCGCGGTGCACGCTGCAGCCGTGCATAGCGGACGCTTGTTGCGGTACACCAAATGCCACCTTCGTCTTTATAGAGCCCCTCTTTCTCTCTCTCGACGCTCGCCCACTCTCTCATTCTCACTGCAACCGCCTCTCCTATCCCATCATCTTCTCCACTTCGCATCAAAAAAACCCCGAAGAAAAAACCCCGGCGATGGAGAAGAATGAGATGACCATTGCCGACGTAGCCGCCGGCGCATCGGTCGCCGGCGCATCGGTCGCCGGCGCATCGGCCGCCGGCGCATCGTCTGCCGGCACATTGGCCGCCGGCGCATTGGCCGCTGGCGCATTGGCCGCCGCCCCCGTCCAGGCCCCCGTCGATTGGGACCTGTACGAAGACCCGTACAAACTAGTGCCGTACGTCACGCCGGCGAACCCCTACGACACCAGCATCGTCGACGACTACCCGGAGGTAACCCTTTGTTCCCTTGTTCTTATCTCATTTCAATCCTTTTGTGTTAGATCTAGCGTTATTAGGGTTCGTCTGTTCCTAGTTCAATCCTTTTATGATAGATCTAGCGTTATTAGGATTAGTCTGTTCCTAGTTCAATCCTTTTATGATAGATCTAGCATTATTATGATAGATCTAGCATTATTAGTGTTTGTGATTTGCTATTGTTTAAGATTCGGTTAACTTATGTGAGTAATCAATCCCATCCGGTTAATTTGTGCCGATGATGATGAATATTTGGGCACAAATTGATTCAGGGTTTCGTCTGTGAACAATTGGTGTGTACAAATTTATTGTGCATGATCTTTGGTTCACTGACCCAAATCCTGGATATAAGTGTGTCCAATGTAACTGAGGCTTCTTTTTTCGTGCCAATATTATCATGCATGATCTTTTGTTCACTCTCTGTTCCATCATCACTGCAATTGACTCCGTGTTTTTCGATCTTTCGTGCTACGTGACAGGTGCAGAGCAGCGACGTCGACAGCGATGACGAGTCCTTCCACACCAAGACTCGTCACGTCCTCAGGAGGCTGCAGTCCGGCCATTACGATCGCCACTTTGCTCGAGGCGTTTACAGGTGCCCCTTCTGCAACAGGAGGCTCCGCCACACCGACTTTAACTGCCTGGTGAACCATGCCGAATCCATTGGCAGAGCCCCTGGCGGCGCTAGAGTTGGAACGACCGTGAACGTGCATGCGTTCATGGCCAAACACAAAGCACTTGGGATTCATCTGCGCAGCCTCCAAGCTTAATCCCATGTAAAATGTAGCTTATGTTGGATCTAGGGATCGGTAGTACTATTGGATCTGTCCTGAATATATATATGCTATGTTGGCTGCTGTATGCAGCTTATCCTATATTTTCTCGATTTATTATGCTGCTGTGAATTTATCCTCTACTAGCTTCTAGATTTGCTACTAGATTTGTTAACATATTGGGCAAAAAACGAGGGCCAAAAGGCAACAATCATTAAAGAAAGACAGAAATAGAAGCTTCTCTAGATTTGATACTAATTTGGTGAAAAGAGAGAGAACTGTTACATAGAGAGAGGGGAAAAAGGCACTCTGAAAAATGCCAATTTGGGCCGAGAGAGACAGAACCGAGCTCTCACGTACAACCAAACGCGGTCTCGTCCTGTCCCACGCGGTCCCGTTCTACCAGCCCCACGCGACGCGGCCCCACGCGACGCAGCCCCACACGTCAGCACAGAACGGTCAACTAAACGGCAACCCTCCCGTCCGAGCGTCTGCGAGGGGTTTCAAACTAGAGCGAGGGGAAAACTGAGGAAAAGTTAAGCGGCTGGGGAAAACTGAGTACAACTAACGACCCAGGGGCACGAAAATAGAAATCCCCTTTATTTATGCTTGTAATATAAGATACATGGGATGTCCCAAGAGATCCGGCCAATGACCCGTGTTCTGGATCTAGAGGGCATTGCCCTAGGATAGCTTGTGGCTGCAATTTTGTTTTAGATATTGAAGACATGTAAACTCGAATAGGAGGAACTTTGTCTTTATTTATGCTTGTAATATAAGATACATGGGATGTCCCAAGAGATCCGGCCAATGACCCGTGTTCTGGATCTAGAGGGCATTGCCCTAGGATAGCTTGTGGCTGTAATAGCCTTATTTCTCTACTCTACTTTTGCGTACTTGCTGCCTATGTTGCCGCGGTCTTTCCCTCTTCTTCGGTAGCTTCCCCTGGGTCTGACGACTGTACCCGCAGTTTTTTCACTTCTGGCTCTGCTGGATGTCCTTCGAGTTGTTGTGCGGCTCCTATAGTCATGCTTTTTGCCTTGTCTTTGGGTTATCCGTAGTTGGCCATCATGTCAAAATTTTGGGCCATCTTGTGGAATTCCTTGTCGCATAAATCCGAGAGTTCGAAGCTTCCTTTTACCATGATAATTCCGTTGGGTCCTGGCATCTTGAGTACCAGGTATGTATAGTGAGGTACTGCCATGAATCGCGAAAACGCGGGTCGCCCGAGGATCGCGTGATATTGTGATGGCCAGTCCATGACTTCGAAGTCGAGCTTCTCTCTTATGTAGTTTTGGCGATTCCCAAAGCAAACGTTGAGTGCTATTCGACCCAATGGATAGTTAGCACTCCCTGGGATGATTCCGTGGAAGGAAAAGTCGGTTGGTTTCAGGAACTCTAATAATATGTGCATTGCCCAAAGAGTCTTTGCGTATATAAGATTTATTCCGCTTCGTGCATCCATGAATACTCTATCGACGTCGTATGTCCCAATTTGAGCTTTGAGACCAGAGGCGCGTTTCCAGGCCGAGGTACTGTCATGGGGTGATCGTCCGTGCTAAATTCTATGGGTTTCTCCGACCAGTGTAAATATTCCGTTGTTGCTGGAGGCGATGTTACTGCTAGGTTAACTTGGCGAGTTATGCTCTTTTCCTCTTTGCTCAACTTTGGCACTGGTTGTATTATTGTTGTGATGTGTCCTTTGGATGGGACATGTCCTCCATCATTGTCGTGTCCCTGATTTGGCTGATCCTGACCTTGAGTGGCTCCATTGTTTGCTTGTTGATCTTTTGTAGATGTGTTGTTGGTGTTCCCTTCGTATCCTTGTCTCTTTGCTTCAGCTTGTTTGCTTATTGTTGCCTCCTGGAGTTTTAAGAACGTTGTGCAATCTTTCATTGCGTGTCTGGACACTCGTTTTCCATCAACGAACACGGAGTGTATATGGCATGGTCCGTTTAGCATATCCTCTGGTGACGGGTTGTATTCTTTAGGTTCTCTTGTCTAAAACTTTTTGTTGCTCCCGTAGTCTTCTCTTCCATAGCTGTGGAATCCCGAGTTTCTGCGAACATTTCCTTGATAACTATTGTCTTTGTATCCCACGGCTACTTGGCTGTGGGAGCCGTAGTTGTTGTAGTTACGGGATCTTCTCCTTTGGCTACCGTATTTGTTTCCTCCGTCATCTTCTGGTGACCGCGTTTATTTGTTGTTGCACGTATCTTCACCATCTGCAAATTTGTTTGCTATATCCATTAAATCGGATACTGTCTTCGGCTTGATTCTGCCCATCTCCTCAACTAGGTCTCCTCGTCGCAACCCGAGCGTGAAAGCGTCTATTGCTGTTTCGTTTGATACTTCGACTGCTGAATTTTTTATAATGCTCCACCTTTGGATATACGCCCTTAGTGTCTCATTGCGTTGCTGTACGCGGGCTTTGACTTCTTCTATCGACGTTGGTCGCTTGTATGTCGACCTGAAGTTGCTTGTGAATTGCTTTGTGAGTTCCTCCCAGCTTCCAATTGTTCCTTTTTCTAATTTGCTCAACCATGACCTTGCTGCACCGGTGAGGTGTAATTTCAAACTTTGCATTGCTGTTTCCTTTGTTCCTCCCAATATTTTTACTGCCTGTAAATAATCCGAGAGCCATGACTATGGCTCCTGAGATCCATCATACTTTTGCTGATCATGGGGTAGTTTGAAACCCTTGGGTACTGGCGTTGTGCGAACCCTATGAGTAAAGCACGATGCCCCCATCTCCTTTTCATCGTCTTCGTAGTCATATGCTTTGGTGGGAGTCCTGGACCTTCGGGTTCCTCCATGCTTCGAGCTTTTGTGTCGCCTTGGTGATGGTGTTCTAGATCGTCGGCTACCACTTCTGTGCCGAGGACTGTTGTGACAGCGTGGTGACCTTGGTTTATGTGTTCCTTTATTGTGGTGTGCCTCATCTTCTTTTGCTGACAATTTATTGCCTACCATCTTCAATCCTTGTAGTGCTGCCCGGTGCATATGTTCCCTTGGGTCTCCTGGACTTGGCCGTGTTGTGTGCAGATATGCTTGAGCTGCCACAAGTGCTGCTTCTGGTGTCTTTGGTATAATGTTCCCTTGCTCGTCGACCGATAGGAAGGACGAGTCGAGGTTCTTGGAGAGGCTTTGCCTTTCTGAGTACTCGAGGTTTTCAAACCTTGATCCATGCCGACGATGCCTTCTGCTGTTTGTGCATGATGCGTCGCTGCGTGCTTTATGGTAAGCTGCGCTTGCTGCAATGGCTGAATCTTTTCTCTTTTGTATTTCAATTCTCTCTTTTGCTAGTTGCTTTGACTGCTGTCTTAAGGCATAATGATACCCTAGCAGCATATTCTTGCTTGCATCTGCTGGTATTGACGCGCCATGTTCCACGACTGTTTTGATTATCCTCCACTCTTCGACTGATAGTCGAACTTTCTCCTTGCTTGCAAGGGAATCTGCAGTTTCTCCTTCTGCTAAGTGATTTGCTCCTCTATTTATGTTTGCTGGGTTGAGCACTGGATTGTTGTTTTTTATCGAATTCTTCTGAGTTGTCTCCTACAATGGCGAGTACTTGGTACCGATTGTCAAACTTGCTGTTGAAGCTTGAGAAGATTGAGTCGTCTTCCCCATGAAGCTCTAATCCTGTCTTCCAGGTATCTGTTGACTTGTCTGAAGTATCATCATGGCAGATCATGAGGTCTTCGAGTTGATCCCTTAAGTCGAAATTTTCCATGTTTTCGTCGACTTCTGTGATTTTTCCTTTTGCAATTTCTATTGTTGCGAAGCTGACTGGCGAATTTGCTTCGCTGGAAGAGCCCACTGATGATTCTGACATTGCAACTGTCTTGGTTTCGCTTGCCGACGGACCCGGTTTCGCCGGATCTGAAAGGCGAATCGAACCTAAAGATCTGACGCAAAAGTTTAAGCTTCCAATCGTTAGATCCATATCTTGATCCATGCTCTCGAATATTGGAGTGAAGTTTGACGGGTGAGGCTGAAAATCGATGGTTCCGAAGGATATCTGGTTTTTGTCGACTTCTGAACTGATGTTGGCTAAAAGCAAAAAAGCCATCGAATTCATGATTCCAACACCCAGAGTCCCCACGGTCGGCGCCAATTGACGAGGGTTAACTCGACAAATGTCCTAGATGAAGGACTTAGGATCGGGGGAATAGGGCGTCGGATAAACTCGAAGGTAAACCAGTCAAACAAGGTGTGCATCGAAAGTAAACGTGGTGGTGAACTTGGCTTGCTTTCAGTCTGTCCCTCACCGTCCTCTCCTGGCCCCTATATATAGGTGGCCAGGTATCAAGGAACGGGAGGGGTCCGATATATATTACAACATCAGTATACGATATGAAATCGTATTTCGACTAGGATTACACTTGGGCCTAGCTTAACGGGCCTCAGGGGTACTCAAGTAACGGGCTCTATTATCTATACCCTTGTCAGTAGTTCATAGAAAACATGAGGTTTAGTTTCATGCCTTTTTATGTTGAACTAAGCAAAGTCATTGTATTATAGAGAGAAAGGGCGAAGCCAATATAATTGGACACTGGTGTCAAAGAAAACTTAGAACAATAGCTTGCAACAATTTTTATCAGCGTCATTTTTTGCTTATGCACTATAGCTATAAGGGTTTCCGTCTAAGGCGTCGATGTCAATTGACCCTGGTGAGTATGATGTAGATCCACCCTGAGAGAAACCTTAGCAAGTACTTCCTCCATTCCAAAATATAAGATGTTTTAGCCTACAATTGACACATATGTATCTAGATATTTTTTAGTATATAGGTTCACTTCTTTTGCTTCTAACTTACACACTAAAAGATGTCTAGATACATGCATGGCAATGATAGGCTAAAACATCTTATATTTTGGAACGGAGGGAGTATTTTTGTACCATGCCCAAAAATATGATTTGAACTATCGTCTAATCCATAGTAAGAACAAGTAAGTGTTTCAAAGAAGTCATCACATCTCAAATTGAATATGAATCCAATTCATATTTGTAGGTTCTGATTGACATACTTTGTCTTAATGATTGTTTGACCCATTTTTATCAAGTTTTGCGGCTATATTTAAAAACATGGTATGCAATAAGCACAAGTTCAACAATCACAAACTGAGGCGGATTCCCATATTTTCACAGGGGTACTTGATCATGGGACACTTAAAAACGAGTACCAAGCAACACAAGAAGGTTGACATGACAATGCATTTTGGTTGCATACCTAGGTGCTAGGTATACAATGCCACGTTCATAAATCATACAACCTTGTCAGATACACCTTAATAACATTGTCTATTTGTCACTGCAAGAAAAATTGTATCAATTGAGTTAACATTTTTTGGAAGTTGGCCAAAACGTGCTAGTGCACCGAAAGTACCAAAAATAATGTAACAACACATAAACCCTAGCATTTGATATGAATAGTGATTCGGTCCCTGAGCATTGGCATCGTGATAACATGAAACTTAAAAGTTTGACTCAAGGATCTATGTGAGACTGACGGCTTGTGTGTGGGCTCAAGAAAATAGTTGGACATAGCTTGCATCATGGCATTGTCTTCATTTGACAAAATCACACCCCAAGACCGAGGCCACAAGACAACTAGAGAAGACCATATGTTGTGAATGACCAATATGATATGACTCAAACCGGCGAAAGAAAGCATAGGACTTCAATAGTGGAAGATACAAAACAACTCTCATCCAAATTGGTTGGGTTCATTGGGGAGGAGAATTTGGTAGCTACGGCCAACTTGTTTTCTGACCATGTCAGTAAGTTTGTTGTGGATTTGAAGTTACGATGGATTTTTGAGGGGCATTTGTGGTTCACATGATTATACAAACATGGGGACAGGGGAAAAATGAAACAAAAATGAACACATATGCAAAAAGATGATTGGAAAAAACTGTAATTTCATAATCTTGTGGGTTCGGTTCACATGATTAGAAAAACAACATGAATCGTGATAAACATAGTAAATTCACAGGTAAACAATTTTAGATGGTATGATTAGTATGTAATTATGCTGTTAAAGACTTCAGTCTCATAGATTGTGTGTATAGATTATAAAAAGATGTCTAATTGGATTGCAAAATTCAGACTTCGTACAAACTTTATACTAAGTTAGTATAAAATCATCGACACTTATTTCCGATCAGAGGGAGTACCAAATAGGGCATTAACAGGGCAGTTGATTATTCGCTAGCTTCGTTAGAAACCTGTTTACTGATTTCACAGTAATATGTGTCAGATGTTTACGTAGTAGATGTTCAGTGTATATACGAGGTATGGCTTAATAAGTTGATTTCTTAGAGAAGGCGCCACATGATCTTATTAAAACTGAATGATCTAATCTTCCTGTCTGAAAGAAAGTCATCAAAGCTACTCAAATATCGAGAAGAACATTCCACATCCTGGTCTTCAGCAGACAGCCGCTCATTCAAGTTGGTTTACATTTCCACCGTCAAGTCCTTCGGGGTTTGGATCTGATGTCTGAGGAATAAAATAAGATAGGTTTGCCCAGTTGTCCAAGATGCAAATTACGCTATGCTAATTACTCCTGGCTATCACATGCATGACTACGATCCATGTACCATTTCAGATTCATCTGATCCTAATCTCTCTCGAAGAAATCAAGCAAGAGAGGATTTCCTTATGCAGCGACATGCCCTTTCGATTGCCTCTCTTTTTATGTATCACAGTTACACATGCAATGTCTGCCGGAAGATATGAGAGGTCAGAGAAAGTTGGCAGGTGTTGATAACATTAACAGCTGGTCAGTAATGGAGGAAATAGTAGTAGTATGAAAAAGGATTTAGCATGTTATCGAGCAAGGTATGACAGATGTACGTACAGCACTTCCTGAAATACACAAATCTATTCTACCCATCATGTTTGCTGCATCCCACTTTCTGAGAATTGGCATGGGAATTTACATAACTTGAATAACTGAAATGTAACATGGTCCTAGTGAAATGCTCCATAATAGACAACAACGCTGGATCCTTCAACCATTGTCTAGTCCTAGTTAGAAGCATTTGGGTTCGATCGAAAACACAAATTAAGATGCAATTTTGCAAAGAGATATCATTGTTCCATAGATGCGTTGAATCATGGTAAATACGATCCCATAACTGAAAAGGCAAAGATACCACAACCAAATGTGCAACTTCCACTAAATCATATGCCAAGAAATTCAATGTGCAAGACAATGTGCCTTTTGGTATTAAAAAAAAAATGAGAATTCCATCGACACTCTCACTTGGCCACCTATGAGTGTTTTGGAACAGCCTCAAACAATAACATCTGAAATTTTTGTTTTCTACCATGGCTAGATAGTTGTCACCTCTGATTTTTTTTCATCATAATGGAGTGACTGAGCGTAGAGCCATAGACTGAACAAGACAATGCAGTACAAAACAGAGAGTGCAACCAGCTTGTTTTGTATGTAGATTTTTTTTACAATCAGCTTGCTCATCACTAAGCTATCATAGCATAGCAGTGAGTCTTGGAGTGACAAGGGACCAAAGGTTTCATAAGTGCATCTTCATTGTGTGATCGCTGGCTCAATCATTCCACATGGCGCAGGACTGATGCTATCAAGTGCTACTACATGTGATAAATTGAAGAGCAGAGATCACGGCACCCACAACACAACAATAACCGGAATCAGTCTGTGCATTCATGCATGCCCATCTAAGCAGTTAGCCCCTCTCGATCGATCTAAGCAGTACTGTATAATCAATCTTAGCAACACATGATTTAATCAAGCGTAGCACCATCTCGGAATCTGGATCACTTGATGAAAAACAAAACAAAACACACACACTGTCTACAGCTCTCTCATATATCAGTACCATATCACATGGCCTGTCTGTCTGTCCACTGGTCTGCAAACGGCAGAAGCAAATTGTACACCCGTACTACAGCAAAGCACTGGCGTCGAACACATGCGAGAACGAAAGAGTGGCGTGTAAAAAATGGAATCGACGTGAAAGAATCATATTATCCGATCATTGATTTCCTTCCTTTACAACGACGATTTCAGATCACGGCCAGTTAATAAACGAATCACGGACGGACCTGACGACGGGATCGAGCGACGAGGTCGACCGGGGTCAGGTGAGGGGCGTGGAGGAGGACACCTCGGCCCTGTCGAGCCGGCGGAGCTGCCAGGCGCGGAGCGCGAGGAAGGCGCCGAGGAGCACCTGCATTGCGACGGCGACGCCGGCGAAGGCGATCCCGAGCCGCTCCCCGAAGTTGAGCCGCCGCTTGGGCGGCGGGGGCGGGGGCCGCCGGTGGCGGTGGTGGCCCCGGTGCCGCGGCGGCGGGGGCGGCGCGTGGTCGGCGTCGGAGGCGACCTGCCGCGGCGGCGCGCGGAGCGGCGCGGGGCTCGACGGCGGCGGGTCGGCGGCGGCGAAGGAGAGGGACGGGGAGGAGAGGAGGAGGAGGGGCAGGAGGAGCGTCAGCGTCGCGGCTCGGCGGGGCGGCCGTGCGCGTGCGGGTGGCGCCATGGGAGCGTTGGCGGCATAAAGGTGGAGGGCGGAGCGTGGCGTGTGTCGTGGTGCGGCGAGGCAAATCTGGTGGAGACTGGAGATGGAAGTGGAGGGGAAGGGAAGGGAGAACGAAACGGAGGCGAGCGGGAGCTGGACGCGTGTGGCCGTGTCCCACTGTTCCTCTCCTCGGCTCTGTGAGTCTGTGGTGTGGGGAGTTTGGGTTTGGTGGGAGGAGGAGGAGGCGGGGACGCGACGGCGACGGCGACGGGACTGGATGGCGGTTGCGTGGCGTGTTCCCGGGGTGGGCGACGGAGAGCCACTCGCTAGCTCGTCTTCCAATAACAGGACAAGGTTACGGCAGGTAGTCTAGTCAGGTTACCAGCCATGGACAGCGAGGTGTAATAATTGGGAATGATGCAGCTGTTTGTGCGTGGAACAGCTTGAGACCGAAAGACGCGTGAGGCCGGAGAGGAAGGAAGGGAGGCACGGCACCGCGCCGGCAGCCCGGCCGGCACCTTGAGGACTTGGATGGTTGCTTGATTCCTATCTTTTGTCAATTCAAGTTACGGTCTCTTCTGTTTCTGCTAATGTTTGGCACAATGTTTTTTTTTTAATGTTAGGAGAACTGCTAAATTCTGATTAGAAAGAAGGTTTGGTCTAGTTTATAAGGAAAATCGGACCCAAAAACCATACAAACACCCATGCAACGCCTTGCGGCTTACACCAAACACCCACACAAGCACTTGACAAGGACTCGTCTTGTTCAATCTCTCGCCAAGAATGGCGAGGAGAGAGAACATAGAGCCACAAGACCGCGTCACCGCTGGAAGAAGACAACACCGAAGCACAACCTCGAGTCAAAGATGACACGCGTCGACGTACCACCCACCCAATGTTAGGGCTAAGGTTGGCTGCATGATTCCTACACGTCACTGCACATTTTTTGTCGTCTCAAATCACTAATGCTCCGTTTGGATGTTTGTATTGAGAGCCTTGGCATTGTATTGGGTTGAATGCCAATAACCTAAGATATTGATATTGGGATGGAATGTCAATATTTCATGTTTGGATGTTTAGATATTTGAACCTAGATTTGATATTGAGGTTGAATGCCAAACGTTGTTTGGATGGTCAAAGTATTATTCGGAATGAATTCTAGCATGTTACTTATTATATCATTTCGTTTCTATTTGATTTTGTACTTCTGCGGACTGAATAAACTCTACAATATTCAGAAAACAGCACCGTGAGTAATATTCAGAGACAAAACACCACTATATCTTCTCCATCTCCTCTGTCTTCTTTTCTTCCCTATGGGCCATCCAGCCCTCCTGGTCCTACACCAAATCCTCTCTCCTTCTCCAAGATCGGCAGCCTCCCTCCTGTTCCCCTTCCCAGCACCGGTCGTCACCTCCACTTCCCCACGACGACCCTCGATCAGTGACCACGCCACCTCCCCGTCTGGTCGAGGCTGGTTCTGCACCACCTCGTCCCAGCCTTTTCCCTCCTCTCTGTAGCGTTTCTCCTCCAACCTCTTCCCCACGACGACCCTCGATCAGTGACCACGCCACCTCCCCGTCCGATCGAGGCTGGTTCTGCATCACCTCGTCCCAGCCTTTTCCCTCCTCTCTGTCGCGTTTCTCCTCCACCCTCATGGCGGTGGACACTGGGTGGCAGGGTGCTCGTCGTCCCTCTCCTTTGTTTGTGAGCGCGAGCATTCCTGCGGAGGGGGAAACGAGTAGAGGGGGGAAGCGGTGGCCAGAGAGGAGGACGGGGTTGGCCTCGTCCGGCGGAGGTGGAGATAGAGGAGGCGATGTGTAATAAACCAGCGTTTAGGAAAAATGAAGGGTAGAGTTAGGACCTTTGTGCATTCATGCATCTAAAAGCTAAATAATTTTTTCGCAAATTCAAACACCTGAGAGAACAAGCTTCTATCTGATAATATTTAGGGTTAGATGTTATTAGATTGTTATGGGCTTTGTGATGAACTCTTGATGATGTTGTTTAAGTGATTGTGGTATTTTATTTTGATTTAGGTTATTGTTGAATTTGGAATAAATAATCCTTATTAAAACAAAACTCAATATTAAATTGAGTTGGAAATTAAAATTAAAAGATAAATAATAATAACAAAAGTATTACTTTATTGATATAAAACAATCATACAATGTCTTTACAATATTGTAACTGAAAGTAGAATTACAAAAGTGAAAAAGAAAAGAAACCTAATTCTAAACTATCTATTTCATCTTCAAGATCTCCATGTTGATCTTGAATCAATAACCTGCAAAATAAACAGCAAATAAAACAAAATAGAGTTAGGGTTAGAATTAAATTACTCTCAAACTTTGGCAATTTATATTGCCATTTGCATCATTGAGTATTTGGATCAAGAATAGTATCTGTTCTGTTCAAAACTGGGGTACAAAGTGTTTGTGTATCAAGCCCACCATCACAACACATCCAGGGATTGGATCAGATCGAACATGAGTGAAGCACCGAGGCTAACAGCTTACAAGCAGCACAGTCACACTGACTAAATGTGGTGCTGTCACCACCACAGCTCCTGAGCTGAACTGGCAGCAGGAAGTAGTGCACAGCTGAGTGAGGGACACAGCCATTCGGCCAGACCAAAACAACCAGGAGAACACCAAGTTCTCACCTCATCATCACACCATTCGACACACCAAATCAAGGGATTGAATCCCTAGAAGCTGAAGAAGGTGGCAAGGTGGAGCAACCCCTAACCAGGAGGAGAAGGGCAGGCACCAGGAGCTTACCAGGAGGAGAAGGGCAGGCACCAGGATCTGAACCAGGAGGAGAAGGGCAAGCTTGGGGCAAACCACAACTCTCCAGCAAGCAGTAGCAGCTCAACATCAAGACTTTAGCTGCAAAACTCCAGCCAAAAGGTTGCTACTCTTGCACCTCTTATATCACTGCCAGTGCATGAAATCATGCATGGTTGGGTGTTGTAGAAAATCCCTCAGACTTGCAAAGTGGTGCTTTGTCAAGTTCATCACTGGGAGTTGTTGTTTAAGCCAAATAGATACAACCAAGATCACAGCCTCAGCTTGTGCTTCACTGGCAAGCTTAGCATAGCATAAGAGTTAGCATTCACATAACCAAGTTGTGATGGGCACATATCCAACGGGATATGCACCTCAGACACACAACAGGGCTAACACAAGTATCAAATCACAAACCTTGGGTACTTATGCAAGAAAAGCACCTCACAGTTGTGTGAATGGCCTCAGACCAGCATCACTGGCCTGTAACAAGGTAAATTTCACCAACAGTTAGCCATTACAGGATTGGTTGCTGGGCACATGACCAAATGGTCAGACACCTCAACACAAACACAACCATAGTTTCTGAAAGCCAACCAGAGAGAGAAGTTCACATATATCATTTTCCCTAGCTTCTGCAAGGAATCAGTAAGACCAACAGCAACAGAACTGAATTAATGAATTCAGTTGCACACATATAGATTTGCTATCAGGACATCACAGATAAAGCCTAGGGCAAGATCACAGCCATTTCAGTACACCATTAATACCAAAGAATTTTGGTCAAATCATTTTCCCAGTTTTATAACTAGGAATCATTAGTCTGAATCACAACTTATCACTGAACATTTCAACAAAGTAGGGTTCAGACTAACACCCTCACAGGCTAGTTCACTAACAGAGAAGTGAGACACGGTAGAATCACCAGTTGCAAGCACAACAGCACTTAACTGAATCCACACAACAAACTAGCAACAGCTAACAGCTGCACAGAATCATGTCTGTGAGCTCAGCGCACTGGTCATGGCCAGTTGGCCAGTAACCATGGCCGGAGAAGATAGGATAGAGGAAGAGGAGGAAAGGATTGTACTCACCAAACGCCTAGGCGCGTGCCTGGACGGCATGGCGAGGCAGTGCCCGCGCGGCCGACCAGGGGCTCCCTGGGGAAAGACTTCACCGTGCACCACCAGGAGCACCACACCTCGGCGCTTCCACCGGCGTGCACACACACCACGACCACCTCGGAGACGCATAGCAAGCACCGGGAGAGAATCCGGCGAGGCATTGGGCTCGGAGGCGACAGGAGCCGGCGGAACCCGAGCGGGATCTAGCCAAAGATCTCATCGGAGAGGCGTTGATTTTCGAATCCACTTGGTGGAAGAGGAAAAGGACAGTGGGGCGACCATTTTGCCCAAGGTGGCGGCGGCGGAGATCGCCGGAGGCGGCCGGAATCGCCGAGCAACGGCGAGGGCAATTAGGGTTTGCATGAGAGCTCGCGGGAGAGAGAGGGGAAAGGAAGTGAGGCCGGTCTGGGTCAGTTTGACAAACTGTCATCGTGGTGAAACAACATATGCCATGGGATGGCTTAAATGGGGGCCGAACTAGATGCTAGAGGATTCGGGTGAGGGAAGCGAGCTAAGAAGCACGACAGAAAGGAACACACAAGCTACCCAGGTTCGGGGCTCTCGTAAGGAGATAACACCCCTACTCCTGCTCTACTGGTTGTATATCTGGATCGATGGAGTGTACAACAATGGTGCTTCCAAGCTCTCTGCGAGAGGAGGAAGACGAACTATCAACCGAGAGAGTGAGAAGAGATCAACCCTTGCTAGGGTTCCCTGTGCCACCTTATATAGGGGTGGCCAGGGTTACAACGGTCACTTGGACCAAGAGACAACAGCTACCCTCCAAACAGGACTTGCTGACGATGGCAGGACTCCTTGACTTTCTCCCTGATTGCTCTCGATGTGACTCCACATCCCTGTACGATGTACTTCCTGGACTGTGACCTCTCCACTGTGATGTCAAGGTCGGTACTTGGCATAGTGATGGTTGGTAGACCACCACTGTGCACCCTATCATCATGATCTGCCTCCATGCTTGGATGTTTCTCTCCTTGATTGTAGGGATGTGACCTTGGTTGACTTCTGTATCCCGGATATAGCCGTTGGCCATATCCTGGACCTATATGCCGGACCAACGACCCATGGTCGGGTAATCTGGCCTCCCCTGCACCTGACCCAGGGATGTGACCTTGGTTGACTTCATCTGAACACTGGCCGAGGTACGGTTTATATGTCGGCCTGGCCGATACTCTTATATTCCGGCCAGGCCCAACCTTGGTCAACCAGCACAAAGTCAACCACTTTCCTTATGTCTTTCTAGTCTCTTGACCCTACCGGGGGTCATCCCCCTGACACTAGTCCCCAAAGCTATCGAGGTCCCCCAATCTTAACTGAGGGGCCTTGGCAGGTTCAACATACCATCTCTTTTCTGACACCCCGGCTCTTGATTATATGCCGGCGATTACATTATATGCCGGCCCTCCGTGTATATGCCGGCTCCTCTTCCTTCTCTAAAAGTTAATCCGGCCGGTCCCGAAGCTATTCCGGACGGGATTTGTTTCAAGCATGGTCATGCCGGCACATAGCTGAAGCTTCCTCGAGAAGCCAAGTCCGACAGTTTTCCTCGAAACTTGCAACCACTCTGCCTGCGAACGGTCACATCCAGTGACGGTTCACTGCGTGATTACTGCCTGTCATCATTGCCATAACTGGCCTACTGGCTCGGTTACTGCAACCGCCGCCCCACGATGCGCCGCCACATGGCGATCCTCCGCAGAAACGGTCGAGGTAGTGGAGCACTACTGAAAGAGCATGGAGCCCCCATGTGTGGTTTTGGTAATTAATGACAATCTCTATGGACTAATGTTTGTATTGAGTTATATTTGTAGGACATGTCCATAGACAATGCTTGAACCATATGTTGGCTTCAAGGTTGTAAGAAGGATCAAATAAAGAACTTTAAGTGATGACCAATGTGTTATTCAAGGAAATATCGGAAGAATGGTCATATGAGAATTGAGCTTATTGCAACTATGTCTTGAAGAATATAATTGAGTGGACATTTGTGTTTACCTTTAAGACATCATCATCATGATGGAAGAAGGAAGGATACAAGGTTGATCAAGTCAAAGTGCAAAGATGGGATTCAAGTTGATCAACTCTCAAAGCATACATAATGTATCGAGTGGGATCTTGTGATCTCGGGCTAGGATATTATTAAGTGGTGATCGTCTTCATGGATGAGAAGTCAAGTTCAAGATGTGCCATCTCAAGGAGACTATATGCTTGATGCATGTATTCTATTTGGTGGTAATGGCTTTGTGAAGATATTCCTAAGAGAGTCTTTCCCATATTGATTTATGGGGGAGCAATCCACAAGACTTCATCAAGCTAGCGCAATCAAGAAAGGAATTCCATCTTGAGGTGGAAAAGATCGTCTTCATCAAGCTCAAGTGGAATACAAGGCAAAGGTTTGTTCTTGATAGGGTTTCTTTCTTTCCGGTCTCATAGTGTTTGGGAGACCGGGTTTTAGGATCGGTAGCCGTACTATCAAGAGGGGCTCTCGAGTGAGTAACTTATTCGTATCGTTCGGAGAGAGCTCAAACCTTTGCATACTTGGCATTATCTTTCTTGGTTCTTATTTGGATTTTATCCATGTGAGATTCTAGAGCTTGTGGTTATTTCCATGACAAGCTATAGCTCATCAAAAACGGATTTCGTATGGAACTCTTATTGCGTTTTTGGTGTTTGGAGGTTTTACCGGTTTGTCTTTGAAGAGAGGTCAAACCTTTCTTCATTTGGTTTTACCTTCCTTGGTTGTACTATGATGTTTCTATGCATAGACTTGTAGAGCTCGTTATTGTGATTCCAACGAGCCCAAGATCATCGAAAACGGAGTCCGGATGCTCAAGTTATGGTCGTTTTGGTTTCAGCTGTTTCTGCCTTTTCCAGGGCCGGAGACTCCGGCCTCGTAGGGCCGGAGACTCCGGCCCAAAATGTGTTTTCGCCGTTTTTCATCCGAAGATTTGGCCCGGAACCTCCGGGTTCTTTTCCAGGTCAAAGTCTCCGGCCCCTAGGGACCGGAGACTCCGGCCCAAGTCTCCGGACCTCGAAAACTCGAGGTGTCGCTCAGCGCAGAGATGGGGGCGGAGGCTTTTTAGCCCATGCCCGGAGTCTCCGCCCTCCTAAGGCCGGAGACTCCGGAGAAAGTGGCCTGCAACGGCTAGTTTCATGGGGAGACCTATAAAATGCCCCTTCTTCCTCCTTGGGCTGGAGGCTTCCTATTCTCTCTCTCCTCCATTGTTGACCTTGAAGCTTTGCTCTATCTCTCAATCCCTCCAATGATTCTTGCATCTTCTTGAGGGAAAAGAGAGAGGAGATCTAGATCTATCTTTCCACCAATCAAAATCTCCTCTAAGTGAGGGGAACCTATTGGATCTAGATCTTGGAGTTCTTTGTGGATTTCCTTTGTTCTTCCTCTCATATCTCTCCATAGCATTAGTTGCTTTGGTAGGATTTGAGTGAGAAGGATTTGAGCACTTTGTGTGCTCTTGCCATTGCATTTGGTGCATCGGTTTGAGTTCTCCTCGGAGATTCGGTAAGTGGAAGTTGTGAGCTTATTACTCTTGGGTTCTTGGAACCCTAGACGGCTTAGTGGCCTTTGTGGCATTTACTTGGGGCCTCCAATTAAGTTGTGGAGATTCCCCAACCTTTGTGGTGCCTTTGTGGCGATTCTTGGGAGCCTCCAATTAAGTTGTGGAGATTGCCCCAAGCTTGTACGGGTTCGGTGACCGCCCTCAAGTGTCCCATAGTGGATCATGGCATCTTGCTTTGTGCGAGGGCGCGAGGAGAATAAGGTGAGCCTTTGTGGCATTTGGTGTGTAGCGTGCCTCCGCATCTTGAGGTGAGCCTTTGTGGCATTTGGTGAGCATTGTGCTATCACATCTCAAGGTGAGGCCTTTGTGGCGTTCGGAGTGTATTAAGCCGCCACACCTCTCCAACGGAGACTAGCTTCCTTTGGAAGTGAACTTCGGGATACATCTTCGTCTCCTTTGTGCCTCGGTAACTCTTATCCCGAGCTCCACTACTTATGCACTTTACATTTGAGATAGCCATCGTGCTTGAAGTTATATATCTTGCTATCACCTTGCTACTTGTCTTGCTTAGCATAAGCTGTTGGTACACATAGGTGAGCCTAGTTTATTAGGTTTTGTAAGCTTGTCAAATTAAACGTTAGTTTATTTCCGCATTTGTACAAGCCTTTCGTAAAAGTTTTAATCGCCTATTCACCCCCCCCCCTCTAGGCGACATCTGTGTCCTTTCAATTGGTATCAGAGCTAGGTCTCTTATTTTAGGCTTCACCGCCTTGAGAGCAAAGATGTCGGCTAGGGGATTAGTGCACAATGACACTTTTATATTTGATGGCACAAATTATGATACTTGGAGAATTCGCATGCTTAATCATTTTCGGGTCATGGACCCAAATATAGAGCGAATTGTAGATATGGGTTTTTCTCCTCCTAAGGATCCCACAAATCTATCTTTAGAGGATGAGAAGAACTCTTATCTCAATGCTCAAGCTATTAATGTCTTATCCAATGTTGTGAGCATTGTAGTTGTGATGTCCATTATGCCTTTTCGGAATGCTCATGGGTTATGGACAAAGCTTCAAGAAAAATATGATGTGTCCAAATTTATTGAGGATGAGTGTATTCCTTCCACTTCCGGCCGTGATGAACTTTCTTCCACTTCACCGATGTGTGGCAAGACACAAGGTAATGACATGGTGAGTGGTGATGGAAATTGCAATGTTGATAGTGAGCTTACTTTTGATAATCATTCATCTCGATCTCATTGCAATGCTTCATCTTTGGACTTTAACACTTCTAGCACCATAAATGCTTTACATGCTTGTGTTAGTCCTTGCATATCATGTGTAAGTTGCTTAAATAAATCTCATGATGATATGCTTGCTCTGTCTAGTGGCCATGATAAAAATGCCTCTATTTCCTCTAGTCTTTGTGTGGCTAACAATGTAGAGGAAACCGGAGATTCTATTGGCCAAGACAAAGTTTTGATTGGAGCTTCAAGTAATTCATCCTCATCATCATCTCTCGGTTCCCACATATGTCTTATGGCTAGGGATTCAAAGGTAACTCCTTCTTTGGAACCCACTATATCTAGTGATCATGAAGATGAGGATGATTATGTTGCCTCTTTAAAAAAGAAGGGAGAAATAGTCTTTCATGCTATTGGTAAGAACAAAATTGCTTGCTCTAACTTTGTTCATATTTTGGTTGCTGCTATTGAGAGCCAGAAAATTATTGTTGAGCTTCAATCTGATGACGAAGAGCAAGAAGAAACTATTGAGAATCTTCATAGTCTTGCCAATGATTTTAAAAAGACTCTTTTAAAAGAACAATGCACCAACGAAGCTCTTGAGGAGAATTTTGCTCTAGAATTGTCAAGAGTAAAGGAAACCCATGATAGAGCTCTTGAGTTGGCAAATGATTTAAAATTAAAAAATGATAAGCTTGTTTTTGTTAATGCTAAACTTCTTGAGGATCTTGAGCACCTCAAAAATGGCTCTAGGGACATTGAGGGTGTGCTCACCAAACTCACCGAGTCACATGAGCAACTAAAAGCTTCTTATTTAAAAGTGTGTTCCAAGTTGCCTTCTCCTCTTTTGGTTAATCATGATGCTTGTGCTACTAACTCTACTTCTTGTGAGGCATCTATCTTGAAGGAGAATGTTGAGCTAAGGGCTCAACTTGAGTTGCTAACAAGCAAGTATGGGATATTGGAAGAAAGTCATGAAAAGCTATCTAGCTCTAATGAGGATCTTCTAGTGTCCCATGCTCGCCTAAAGTTAGCTTATGAGGATATGTCTACAAAGGTAACATCTTGTGAACCTCATGTGGTCACTAGCACTACTTCCCAAAATGCTATATTGCCATGTGCTAGTCCTTGTAATTCATCCACTCATACTATTGCTACATCTTGTGATGAATTACTCTCCTTGCCTTGTTGCTCTAACAATATAGCTTCTACTTCCTCTAGTACTTGTGTTGTAACTAACCATGTAGAGGAAATTAAAGAGCTCGAGGCCCAAGTCACTTTGTTGAAGAATGACTTGGTAAAAAGTCATGAAGGGAAGTCCAAACTTGACAAGACGTTGAGTGCACAAAAATCCCCCAATGACAAGAGTGGACTTGGATTTATCTCCAACAATAAGAAGAAGTCCAAACTCTTCAAGAAGAAGAAGGGCCAAGAGCAAGTCAAGGATCCGGCCAAGATTGTTTGCTTCAAGTGCAAAATTGAAGGGCATCATGTTAGGTCTTGCCCATTGAAGAAGAAGCATCTAAGTGAGAAGCAACAAGGGAAGCGGCCTCAAGCTCAAACTCAAGTCCTTCCTCAAGATGAAGAAAAGCTTCCTCCTAAGAAGAATCAACCCAATGCTCCCATTGTGGAGAAATCAAATGAGAAGAAAGGAAAGATAAGATCTTGCTACATATGCCGTGAGAAGGGTCACCTTTCTTCTACTTGCTCTATTGGTAACTCATCTAACCCTATCATAATCAACAATGCTTATTCACTTTGCAAGGATAAGGTTGGAAATGTGTGTGCCAAATTTGTTGGTACTCAAAGTGGTGTCAAGAAAAGAACCATTTGGGTTGCCAAACCTATTGTGACTAACCTCTTAGGACCCAACTTGGTTGGGGACCAATGATACGTCTCAAACGTATCTATAATTTTTGATGCTCCATGCTTGTTTTTACACCATTTGCCTATTGTTTCGTTACACTTAGTGGCATTTTTATGCATTTTCTGGAACTAACCTATTAACAAAGTGCCACAGTGCCAGTTTCCTGTTTTCTGCTGTTTTTTTGTTTCAGAAGTGATACATAGGAAATATTCTCGGAATTGGACGAAACAAGTTCCTGAAGACTTATATCACGGGGAAGCTTCCAGACATCCGAAGAAGAGACGGAGGAGGGCCACGTGGGCCCCACACGCACAGGCGGCGCGGCCAGGCCCCTGGCCGCACCACCCCTGTGTGAGGGGGCCTGGTCCCTCCTCTGACATCGCCCCTTCGCCTATAAAGACCCCCCGACGAGAAAAACCTAAGGGCCCGATCAGTTTTCCAGAATACATCGCGATCCGCCGCCGCCGTCGACCCGAAGATCGGGAGGGTCCAGAAGCTCTTCCCGGCACCCTGCCGGAGAGGGGAATCGCCACCGGAGGTCTTCTTCATCGCCATGCTTGCCTCCGGAGCGATGAGTGAGTAGTCTACCTTGGACTATGGGTCCATAGCAGTAGCTAGATGATTGTCTTCTCCACCATGTGCTTCATGTTTAGATCTCATGAGCTGCCGTACATGATTGAGATCACCGTTATGTAATTCTATGATGTTGGTTTGTTGGGATCCGATGAATATTGGTGTTTATGATTAAGTTGTTGTACTGAATTATATCTTTTGTTATCTCTATGTTGTTTATGATCTTGCATGCTCTCCGTTGTTAGTAGCTATCTTGGCCGAGTAGTTGCTAGTGACTCCAAGAGGGGGTATTTATGCTCGATAGTGGGTTCATGTCTCTATTTCACCTAGGGGAGTGACATAAACCTCTAAGGTGGTAGATGTGTTGTTGCTACTAGGGAGAAAACAACATTCATATGCTCAAGGGCATATGCTTTGTTTACATTACACACTTTGCTTAATGCAATTATCTGTTGTTCGCAACTTAATACTTCCAGGGTGTTCGGATGATATCCCCGGGAGTGGATTATTAGTCATAGATGCAGTTGGATGGCGGTCTATGTATTTTGTTGTAATGCCCAGAGTAAATCTCATAGTGATCTTCTTGACATATCACGTTATCTTTATTCTATCAATTGCCCAACTGTAATTTGTTTACCCAGCATGTTATTTTATCTATGGAGAGACACCACTAGTGAACTGTGGACCCCGGTCCTATTTTAATCATATTGCAATCACCTGTTTACTTTTCCCGCACTGTTTACTTTACTCGCACATTACTACTGTTTTCCACTCGATACACTCATAACCTTTGTTTCAAGCAAACCGGTGAGATTGACAACCTCATCGCAAGTTGGGAACAAAGTACTTGGTTGTGTGTGTGCAGGTTCCGCGTTGCTACTGGCCGAAGACGAGTCAACAAGTATCGTTAACGGCGCCCTTGTTGGAGTGTTATTAAGCCAGTCAGCATCACCTTCAGTTGTCATCGTCTCCCTTCTCCTGATCGATAAACCTTGGTATCTTAACTGAGGGAAAACTAGCCGCTACACTCATCATACCTTCCTCTTGGGGTTCCCAATGGGCTGGTCATTCACCACGCACAAGGACAGTTTGCTCCCACATCAACTTGGAGTAGCAGCTATTTTTCTGGCGCCGTTGCCGGGGAAGAGAGAAGACTTCTGCGAGGGGAGTTCTTCGCACACACATTCTTTACTTTGTTATTTGTTTTGCTTTACTTTATTTTATTTTACCTGCATTGCTTTATATCAAAAACCCAAAAAAATTAGAATCCTTGGTAGTTGTTATTTCTTTACTTTAGTTTATCATGTTGTTCCCTAAGTTCGTTCTGGAGGACCTCTCAGTAGGTAGTGGTTCGATTATTGGCAAAAGTAACATTGAGGAGTTCTTTAATCACATTAGTATGCATAAGGAAGTTGAGGAAAAGTCTTTGGTTGAGTTAGCTCCTAGCTACGAAGTTGCTTCTGCTCATTTAGTTCACATGTTAGAAGCTAGGTTTGCTAGTCTTAATCCTTTTATGCAATATATGTTCTTTAAGCTTCATGAAATTGAGGATCCCGAAAAGAAGGCTTTTATCTTGGAAACTTTGCGCCTAGAATTTAAGGATGTCGTTGTTGAAGCTAGGAAAGTTCTTAAACGTTTTAATAAACTCGGTTCACCTATAAAGGTTATTGATACTAATGATGAGGGGACCGAGATACCTATACCTTGCAAGCTTTTGGGATTGAATGATGCTTGGGAAAAGAATTCCAGTTGGATTTGCCCTGAAAATCTTTTTGATGAAAGTAGTGTGCCAATGCGTGATCGTAAAGGAGTTTCAAAAACTCAGTTGAACATGTTTTCCTTCATTGTTGAAAAGATCTCTGCTGTCGATCTTAATGCTTCTGCTGATATTACTTGATTCGCAATTTTCTGCGCCTAGCTCAAAGGCGTTAAAGAAAAGCACTCTTGGGAGATAACCCATTGTTTAATTTTCAGTAATTTTTCTTTTATTTGAGTCTTGGAAGTCATTACTACTGTAATGACCGCTCCTTATCTTGTTTATTTCGTTTTTGTGCCAAGAGAAGCCTCTAATTTGAGTGAGGTAAAGATTTGGGGATGTTGCTGTCCTGAAACTGTTTTCGGTGCTGCACCGTAAAAATTCGTGAAAATTCTCTGTATATCTTTTGGACCTGCGATTTCTTGTGCATATGCCCCAGGTTATATCCAAACTTTTCTTAGTTGAACACTTTTTGATTTGAGCAACGGAAAATCCCTCAAAAATTCGTCCTTTGTCAGTTGTCCAGTTTTGACAGATTTCTGCCAATATTTGTTTTTGCCACTTTATCGCTTTCTTTTGAGTTCTTTTTTATCATGGAACTCTTGTGGAAGTTGCTACAGTAGTATATACTTTATATGTGGTGGTTTTGGATTGAAACCTGAAGTTAAAAGAGGTTGAATATATTTTATGCTTACACTAATGTTGCTAATAGAATTGTGTTTAGTTTTGTATGAAGGAAGTTTTCAAGTGTAGGGATTGGAGAATGATGAGATGAGTTGAAGAATGGACAAAAGCTCAAGCTTGGGGATGCCCATGCATCACCCCAAGAAATATCCAAGAAGTACAAGCGTCAAAGCTTGGGGATGCCCCGAGGCACCCCTTCTTCATCGGCAAAAATCAGGTCACCTTTCAAAACACTATATTTTTATTGCTTCATGCACTATGTGTTTTTCTTGGAGCGTCAGCTGTTTTAGTTTTCTTAGTTTGTTTAGTTTGTTTGTTTGCTGCAATAAATGGTTGGACCCCAACAAATTTCCTTTGGAGGAGATGTACTCGTTTTCATTTGCAAAGAACGCTCTAGTTTTCACTCTTATTAAAAATCGAGAGTTCTACTTTTTCTGCTACTGCTTTTCGTTTTCGTTTTCACCTTGATTTGCGTTCAGATCTTGTCATATCTTTTCATCAAGGTGTATTTTTGCCTCTGATCTTTATTGGTTTTCATCAAAAGAGGTGTTTATAAAAATTTCAAATGGTGTTGGAAAAGAGAAAAAGCTTTGTGCAAAATAGTGGTACAAGAAGGAGCTTGTGTAGACTGCGGCTTAGGCTTTTTCATGTCATGCTTGATGTCTTTTTGATAGTATGCTTAGTGGTTTTGCTGTAGCATGACTTGTCTCAAATAACTGAGATTGCTTAATGAGCCTTTGAAAAAATCATGCGTTGTTTTTATTGTATGGAAGCATTATTTTGGTTTTCTCCTTGATGCTTTATTTGGGTTGACTTGGCGCATGCTCACACATGTTAGACTCTTACAAAGTCGCCATTAGCCTTCATGATCATTTAGTTTTTGACTTTTGATGCCATCGTATGCTTCTTTTAATGTCGCTTTATCGCTTTGCATGATTATGGCCATTACTGCTCTCTTAGTTGGTCGCTCCCAGTCTTTTGCTAGCCCTCGCCTTGTACTGAGTATGAGCTCTACTCGTGCATCCAACTCCTAAAAGCCAAGTTTGCCATTGTGTCCACTATAAATTCCTATGCATGGTATTTGTAAGCCATTCCAAAGTAAAATTTTCGTGTGCTACTTTTCAAAAACCTTCAAAACACTTCTCGTTTTGTGACACTGTTTTCAGCTCATGGGGACGTAGTGGTCGGATTTGCTATCTTCCATATTGCTTATTCCAAAAGGAAAAAAAATAAAAAAGGCACTCCTCCAATGAATGTGAATGTTGGTGGGCACCCGATGGAATCGGTTAGCCATGGTATGTGAAAGGAAAAGGTGGGGAGGAGTGCCAAGTTTTATAAAAAGAGCACAAGAGTGCCAATCTCTCTCTCAAAAACTTGCTTTATTTTTGTATGGAAGATAGTAAGAACCCCATTGCCAGTCGTTGACAAAGACAACCACCTCTCAAAATCAAGTTTTATCTCTCTGTTTTACAAATGAAAAGCTCTAGCACATGTTTAAATCACTGCTTCCCTCTGCGAAGGGCCTTTCTTTTACTTTTATGTTGAGTCACCACCTTCTTTCTTTATGCACCATTAAGAGAGCATAGTTGTCATTCTTAGTGTGATATGCATTGTCCCAAAGTTCATTGATTGATTCATATTGTTGGTTTCACTTGTTCTTAAATTATTTGTATCTAGTCGCCCTCTTAAACTTTGAGGTGTCCTATGCATTTATGTTTTGCTCTCTTTGAAGGACAAGCTGAAAACCATTTGTATGTTTTTCCTTATGATTTGAACACACGTTTGACTTTCATTGTTTCATTATCATGATCTTTTGTTTGTGTTCATTTACATGTTTACAACATGGTTGCTAAGTTCTTATTGTCATGATTATATCTTTCATGCCCATGTTTTAAGTTCTATTAATCCCAGCTCACCAATGCTTGCATATATGATCAAGATTGTGTAGGTGCATGTCACCTCAAAAATTATTCTTTGTTATCACTTACCTACTCGAGGACGAGCAGGAGTTAAGCTTGGGGATGCTTGATACGTCTCAAACGTATCTATAATTTTTGATGCTCCATGCTTGTTATTACACCATTTGCCGATTGTTTCGTTACACTTAGTGGCATTTTTATGCATTTTCCGGAACTAACCTATTAACGAAGTGCCACAGTGCCAGTTTCCTGTTTTCTGCTGTTTTTGTGTTTCAGAAGTGATACATAGGAAATATTCTCGGAATTGGACGAAACAAGTTCCTGAAGACTTATATCACGGGGAAGCTTCCAGACATCCGAAGAAGAGACGGAGGAGGGCCACGTGGGCCCCACACGCACAGGCGGCGCGGCCAGGCCCCTGGCCGCGCCACCCCTGTGTGAGGGGGCCTGGTCCCTCCTCTGACATCGCCCCTTCGCCTATAAAGACCCCCCAACGAGAAAAACCTAAGGGCCCGATCAGTTTTCCAGAATACATCGCGATCCGCCGCCGCCGTCGACCCGAAGATCGGGAGGGTCCAGAAGCTCTTCCCGGCACCCTGCCGGAGAGGGGAATCGCCACCGGAGGTCTTCTTCATCGCCATGCTTGCCTCCGGAGCGATGAGTGAGTAGTCTACCTGGGACTATGGGTCCATAGCAGTAGCTAGATGGTTGTCTTCTCCACCATGTGCTTCATGTTTAGATCTCATGAGCTGCCGTACATGATTGAGATCACCGTTATGTAATTATATGATGTTGGTTTGTTGGGATCCGATGAATATTGGTGTTTATGATTAAGTTGTTGTACTGAATTATATCTTTTGTTATCTCTATGTTGTTTATGATCTTGCATGCTCTCCGTTGTTAGTAGCTATCTTGGCCGAGTAGTTGCTAGTGACTCCAAGAGGGGGTATTTATGCTCGATAGTGGGTTCATGTCTCTATTTCACCTGGGGGAGTGACAGAAACCTCTAAGGTGGTAGATGTGCTGTTGCTACTAGGGAGAAAACAACATTCATATGCTCAAGGGCATATGCTTTGTTTACATTACACACTTTGCTTAATGCAATTATCTGTTGTTCGCAACTTAATACTTCCAGGGTGTTCGGATGATATCCCCGGGAGTGGATTATTAGTCATAGATGCAGTTGGATGGCGGTCTATGTATTTTGTTGTAATGCCCAGAGTAAATCTCATAGTGATCTTCTTGACATATCACGTTATCTTTATTCTATCAATTGCCCAACTGTAATTTGTTTACCCAGCATGTTATTTTATCTATGGAGAGACACCACTAGTGAACTGTGGACCCCGGTCCTATTTTAATCATATTGCAATCACCTGTTTACTTTTCCCGCACTGTTTACTTTACTCGCACATTACTACTGTTTTCCACTCGATACACTCATAACCTTTGTTTCAAGCAAACCGGTGAGATTGACAACCTCATCGCAAGTTGGGAACAAAGTACTTGGTTGTATGTGTGCAGGTTCCGCGTTGCTACTGGCCGAAGACGAGTCAACAAGTATCGTTAACGGCGCCCTTGTTGGAGTGTTATTAAGCCAGTCAGCATCACCTTCAGTTGTCATCGTCTCCCTTCTCCTGATCGATAAACCTTGGTATCTTAACTGAGGGAAAACTAGCCGCTACACTCATCATACCTTCCTCTTGGGGTTCCCAACGGGCTGGTCATTCACCACGCACAAGGATAGTTTGCTCCCACATCAACTTGGAGTAGCAACCAACAAGCCAAAACTTGATCAATAGGTGTCTAATGGAGGGCATTGGAGACTTGGCTATATCATGAAGAATTAAGGGATCTTCATTAATTATGTTGTCTCAAGTCAAGTCAATTGGATTATCTTATTTCTATCATATATCCATTGTTCCTCCTTGCGGTAACATGTATTCAACTTATCTACATTGAAAGTTACTCGCCCCTTTGCATGTGTTTGGTTTTGTATCTTGCATGTGTTTGTATATGTTGTGCTCCCTACTTGCTTTATTTTGAGTAATCAATTATGTGCATATTGGTTGCACACCATGTACGGTTGTTACTGTTGAGCCTATTGCATCTTGATCTATCTTCTTGGCTCTTGGGAGTGATTAATGGACCATCCCATTTTGGGGGAGTGATATGCTTTGGCACTTCACAATCCTAAAAATGTGTGTACATAAGGAATACCACTTAGTGTTGATATTTAAAGATTATCTAGTCTCTATGTGGTATGTCATTTTCATGAGAAATTCAAATTCTATAATGTCCATTAATCATCTTGTTGGATTCTATTTGCCTCTTGTTGGTAAAGTTTAATTTTCTAGGTTTGGAGACTCCGTTGGTTCTACCCCGGAGACTCCGGTGGTTCTACTCCGGAGACTCCGGTGGTTCAACCCCGGAGACTCCGGTCCCCCTCGGAATTTCTGAGCCCTATGGAAATTGACTTTAACAACTTATTTGAAAATTGGTTATATCACATTATGGGGGAGTATTGTGCTTTGTGCATATTACAAATCCATGAAATGTGTATATTTGAGGTTGTGTCACATAGTGTTGATATTGTAAATTATCTTGCTTCTATGTGGCATGTTTTCTCGAACAAGTTCCAATTTGCCAAAATTGTTTATTGCTCTTGTTTTGGATCTTGTTTGTGAGATACTTTCTTGATAGGGTTTTCCTAAAATGTGGAATACTACATCAAAGTTGGAAAACCATTTGCTTCAAGCTATCCTAATCATTGCTCTGCGTGATTGTTTAACTATTTGAGTCTATCAAGAATATCTTTGTTTGGCATGGTGCTTAATTCTTATCCTTTTCATATGCTCATTTGTTGTGAAGATGATCTTGGATTTATGTGTAAACTACCACCGGAAATAACTCCATATACCTCTTCTCCTTGGAAAATTGGTAATCTATCATGTGGTATGTTTTATATTGATCATCTTCACTTTGGCTATTGCTTTTAATTGCCTTATCTCTCGCCAAGAAATGTATTTGCTTTAACTCCCATTGTCTTTCTTGACTCTTGTGATTCCATTTGATTTTGTTGAACTTATTTTGTGTTATTTCTATGTAGGTAGATGTGATGATCCCATTTGTGTGCATTTTGTATTCAAATGCAAAATCATAAATAATGCACTAATCTTGGGGGAGCTCTCCTATATTTGTTATAACACACTCTTGTGCTTATTTCGGTTGGTTTTGATTATTGTTGGAAGTCAAATCTTTTCTTTTTGTTACTTAGTGTGCCATCATAAAAAGTGTGGAGAGTTTGGTTTGTTGTTGGAATCTTGCTCTCTTTGGGAGTTGCTTATCTCATTCCTTGTAATTTGTTTGTCACTCTTAAAATGAGATATGTCTTTGAGCATGTGTGTTTTAGTTATCCTTTATGCTCATTGGCTTTTGCTTAGTTCACTAATTGAACTTTGGAGTCAATCTTGTGTTGATTTGATTCTTTGATATAATTTGGACAACCTTTTGTAGCTTCACAATTTCGTGTGCTCGCTTGTCCTTCTTGGTGTTTTGTCCAAATTGTATCTCTTTTGGCTCTTGAAAGTCTTGTGCATGCATATTTACTAAATGTATATTGTATGGCATGCTTTTGCTTTCTTTGACCTTATATATAGGAGAAGCTCCATCAAATCCTAAATCGGCTAAGATGTGCATGAAATTAAATTTCATTTATATATGCACATATTTATGTGGAGTTTGTCCTATATGTTGTAGTTCCTAACTACTTTGGACCCAATGAGTTTGGGGACCATCTTATACTTGAACTTTGTTTTACGTACATGAAGATATATTGGTGCTTGTCTCAATAATAAGGATAAAGTGGTGACTAAATGATAATTTGAGGCAAGCTAGGATTATTGAAGAACTCCTATCTACTACATCCTACCTTTAATATCTCGGTAACAAGTATCTTATCATGCATACTTTTCTAGTATCCAACCTTGTGTAGGTTGTTTCATGGCATGGAAAATCATTATTTGCAAATGTTGTGCTTCTTGCAAAGGTCTTAATGAAACCTCTTTATTGCAATTGTGAGTAATTTGAGATGAGTGCATATTATTGGGAACATATAAAATCATGCTCATGATTCTCCTATCCCATATATGTCAATTTAGCAATTTTATTGCATATCAATTCCTCAAGTTCTCACATGTGCAATATGGTTGAAAGTGTAAATTTATTACTTTCTTTTGGTATTCATCTTTGTGATACTTGTTGCTTTTCTCAAAGCATCCCAACTATCTTCTTTCCCTTGTTGATATTTGTGATGTCTTTGACTTGTTTGTGGTTGAAGTTCATCAATATACAATAAGAAAATTTGAGCCTTTGGTCGTGCTTTAAAAGCAAAAAATCTCATTGGTATATTGCATGACTTCATTTTGGATATCATGTTCTATTCTTAGTATCTATTTTGTGTGTACATGTTTCTTTGTGATAATTATCTTTGTGATGTTGTCTACTTAGAAACTTATACACATGAGAGATGATATCTCCTTATTTGATATCTTATTTGAACCTTATGTGTTGGGATGGAATGCTAAGCAATTTCATTCATTGAAGACTATGTGGATGCTCTTTGTGCATCCTTGTACTAGTCTTATAATATGCTTTGTCATTCCTATCACACATTCCTTTGGTTGAGCCATTTAATATGCCGGTTCCTTACTTGTTGCTCAACCATCTCTTTGATGCAAGTGTTAATCTTAATGCCTTTTATGATCTCTTTCTAATGGTTGCTTTTTAAATGGTATTGAGGGAGTGAGGATTCCATGTTGTGCAAATTGTATTCAAATGCAAACATTCCATTTTTTTTGCACGTACCTTGGGGAGCTTCCTCATTTCATTTAAAGCACCATTTTGCGGTCATCATAGTATTTGACTTCACTTGGTATCATTTTGTTTTGAATAATATTGAGGGAGTGATGATTCCATGTTTGTGCACCTTATACTTTAATTCAAATAGAATATTTTGTGCACAAACCTTGGGGAGCTTCCTCATATTATTTAGAGCACCCTTTTGGTCTTATCATAATATATTTATTCAATTTGTTCTTTGGATCGATTGATTGCTCTCTTCATTTGTTGAAGTTTATCCACCATGTGATCTTATTTTATTTGCAATCTTTGATCCTCAATATAGGTTGATTTCCTCCGAGTTTTCATATTTGGATATGTGCATATATTTTCAATTATACTTTTGGTTTATGCACACATTATGGAGGAACTCTCACTATATTGGCCTTCTAAGTTTTTCTGCCCATTTCGGCAATTGGTGCCAATGGGGGAGAAGTTTCGAGGGTTTAAAGGGAATTGGGTTTTATGCTTTGGTTTTGTTCTTAAGCATTTGCCTTTCATGCTTTGCATGGTTGAGTATATAGAGGAAACTCCACCAACAACCTTGGTTGGCAATATATGCAATGAAATCAAGATCATTCACACGTGCATAGATTGTGGGGGAGTTTGCTCTATATATGGTGGTTTTACTAACATCACATACTTTTGTAGTATTTGATGTTAGTGCAACCATTCTGGTTCCTTAAATTCATTATATAAACCCTCTCAAAGAGATTGTCATCAATTACCAAAATGGGGGAGATTGAAAGAGCATGGAGCCCCCATGTGTGGTTTTGGTAATTAATGACAATCTCTATGGACTAATGTTTGTATTGAGTTATATTTGTAGGACATGTCCATATACAATGCTTGAACCATATGTTGGCTTCAAGGTTGTAAGAAGGATCAAGTAAAGAACTTTAAGTGATGACCAATGTGTTATTCAAGGAAATATCGGAAGAATGGTCATATGAGAATTGAGCTTATTGCAACTATGTCTTGAAGAATATAATTGAGTGGACATTTGTGTTTACCTTCAAGACATCATCATCATGATGGAAGAAGGAAGGATATAAGGTTGATCAAGTCAAAGTGCAAAGATGGGATTCAAGTTGATCAACTCTCAAAGCATACATAATGTATCGAGTGGGATCTTGTGATCTCGGGCTAGGATATTATTAAGTGGTGATCGTCTTCATGGATGAGAAGTCAAGTTCAAGATGTGCCATCTCAAGGAGACTATATGCTTGATGCATGTATTCTATTTGGTGGTAATGGCTTTGTGAAGATATTCCTAAGAGAGTCTTTCCCATATTGATTTATGGGGGAGCAATCCACAAGACTTCATCAAGCTAGCGCAATCAAGAAAGGAATTCCATCTTGAGGTGGAAAAGATCGTCTTCATCAAGCTCAAGTGGAATACAAGGCAAAGGTTTGTTCTTGATAGGGTTTCTTTCTTTCCGGTCTCATAGTGTTTGGGAGACCGGGTTTTAGGATCGGTAGTCATACTATCAAGAGGGGCTCTCGAGTGAGTAACTTATTCGTATCTTTCGGAGAGAGCTCAAACCTTTGCATACTTGGCATTATCTTTCTTGGTTCTTATTTGGATTTTATCCATGTGAGATTCTAGAGCTTGTGGTTATTTCCATGACAAGCTCTAGCTCATCAAAAACGGATTTCGTATGGAACTCTTATTGCGTTTTTGGTGTTTGGAGGTTTTATCGGTTTGTCTTTGAAGAGAGGTCAAACCTTTCTTCATTTGGTTTTACCTTCCTTTGTTGGACTATGATGTTTCTATGCATAGACTTGTAGAGCTCATTATTGTTATTCCAACGAGCCCAAGATCATCAAAAACGGAGTCCGGATGCTCAAGTTATGGTTGTTTTGGTTTCAGCTGTTTCTGCCTTTTCCAGGGCCGGAGACTCCGGCCTCGTAGGGCCGGAGACTCCGGCCCAAAATGTGTTTTCGCCGTTTTTGGTCCGGAGATTTGGCCCGGAACCTCCGGGTTCTTTTCCAGGTCAAAGTCTCCGGCCCCTAGGGACCGGAGACTCTGGCCCAAGTCTCCGGACCTCGAAAACTTGAGGTGTCGCTCAGCGCAGAGATGGGGGCGGAGGCTTTTTAGCCCATGCCCGGAGTCTCCGCCCTCCTAAGGCCGGAGACTCCGGAGAAAGTGGCCTGCAACGGCTAGTTTCGTGGGGAGACCTATAAAAGGCCCCCTTCTTCCTCCTTGGGCTGGAGGCTTCCTATTCTCTCTCTCCTCCATTGTTGACCTTGAAGCTTTGCTCTATCTCTCAATCCCTCCAATGATTCTTGCATCTTCTTGAGGGAAAAGAGAGAGGAGATCTAGATCTATCTTTCCACCAATCAAAATCTCCTCTAAGTGAGGGGAACCTATTGGATCTAGATCTTGGAGTTCTTTGTGGATTTCCTTTGTTCTTCCTCTCATATCTCTCCATAGCATTAGTTGCTTTGGTAGGATTTGAGTGAGAAGGATTTGAGCACTTTGTGTGCTCTTGCCATTGCATTTGGTGCATCGGTTTGAGTTCTCCTCGGAGATTCGGTAAGTGGAAGTTGTGAGCTTATTACTCTTGGGTTCTTGGAACCCTAGACGGCTTAGTGGCCTTTGTGGCATTTACTTGGGGCCTCCAATTAAGTTGTGGAGATTCCCCAACCTTTGTGGTGCCTTTGTGGCGATTCTTGGGAGCCTCCAATTAAGTTGTGGAGATTGCCCCAAGCTTGTACGGGTTCGGTGACCGCCCTCAAGTGTCCCATAGTGGATCGTGGCATCTTGCTTTGTGCGAGGACGCGAGGAGAATAAGGTGAGCCTTTGTGGCGTTTGGTGTGTAGCGTGCCTCCGCATATTGAGGTGAGCCTTTGTGGCATTTGGTGAGCATTGTGCTACCACATCTCAAGGTGAGGCCTTTGTGGCGTTCGGAGTGTATTAAGCCGCCACACCTCTCCAACGGAGACTAGCTTCCTTTGGAAGTGAACTTCGGGATACATCTTCGTCTCCTTCGTGCCTCGGTAACTCTTATCCCGAGCTCCACTACTTATGCACTTTACATTTGTGATAGCCATCGTGCTTGAAGTTATATATCTTGCTATCACCTTGCTACTTGTCTTGCTTAGCATAAGCTGTTGGTACACATAGGTGAGCCTAGTTTATTAGGTTTTGTAAGCTTGTCAAATTAAACGTTAGTTTATTTCCGCATTTGTACAAGCCTTTCGTAAAAGTTTTAATCGCCTATTCACCCCCCTCTAGGCGACATCTGTGTCCTTTCAACTACCACGGTACCCACGACCACCGCCCTGTGGTATAAATAGGGGAGCGGGGGTAACTCTCACTTTTTACCCCACTCCTTCTTCTTCCTCCACCTCTTCATCTTGAGCTCTCCTCCACCGGACCGAGCCACAGAGACTCCTCACCGCCGTGGTCTTCCTTCACGCCGGCGCCGATTCTCGTCGTTGCTCGACTTCTTCATCCTCGATGCCTCCGGTCCTCTTCCTCTCCAACACATTGCTTGGGGGGATCGGATCTTTCTCCGCAAGCTCGCCGTCGCTCCATCGCCGCCATGCAAGCTCCGGTGAGCTCTTCCCCCTTCTTAGTTCTTCTTCATTCATGCCTCTCTACGGCTTTGCAAAGGCAACTCTGTTTGCCTAGATCTCCTTTAGTTGCTTTGCTTGGCATCTAGTTGGTTCGGTTAGCATTGCTAGTAATCTTCTCAGGAACTTTGTAGGTGTTCTTCCCGTAGGGATTATTCTCTAATTATCTCCGATTTAACTGCGTTGGTAGATCTTCTCTTCCTACTAACTTGTGTGAGATTGGTATGCCGGAGAGACTAACCTCCCCTCTTTACTCAGCTTCTGCTAGGACTAACAACACGGGACTCCGCCTCTCGCGCCCTGTCCCGGCTATCACGATGGCCTCATCCAGCATGACGGCCACTTCTGCGCCGGAGGAGGATAACCCGGCCCAGGCACAGGGACATTCTGGCTGGGAGGGGTCAGAGGTGACCCCGGCCGACATATCCTGGATTACCACAACGAGACGTGTCCCGGCCGGCGTAGTATGCCGGCTACCTGCCGGAGAGACTGTGCCGGCACCTGAATCCGGCGAACGCATTGTCTTCATATCCCACTTTGAGCGAGGCTTCGCTCTGCCGGTTAGCGACTTCTTCCGGGACTTCCTAGATACCTACGGCCTGCAGCCTCATCACCTGCCGGCAAACGCGGTGATGATTCTGTCGGCCTTTGCTGCTTTCTGCGAGGGCTATGCCGACATAGAGCCCTTTGCCCAGGCATGGGCAAAATACTTCCAGCTGTGCAAACAGAGCGCCCAAGAACCCCGGAGCAAGCATGATCCGCCGGAAACTGCTCAGGAAAAGAAGGATCGCCCTATGACCCAATGTGGCGCGGCCACCATCATGTCCCGGAAAGGCTCCGACTTTCCCAAGATAGAATTGCTCGAGTCCTGCAAGAAGTGGCAGAAGAGTTTCTTCTACGTGAAGAACACCACGGATGCCGATCTGCTCAACCTGCCGCCATATGTGGACGAGCCACCCTTTGAGATGAAGAACTGGACATATAACCCGAAGAACACGGTGGGGCCGGTCAATGCACTCCACCGGATTAAGGGCGAGCTGCGGGATGCCGGCCTGACACCGCAGGATATTATGGCTTGCTTCATTAGCCGGCGCGTCTCTCCTCTCCAGCGCCGGTCCCACAAGATTTGCCAGATGAGCGGGGCCATGGACCCCACTCGACACTCCACTCATGAGCTAAGCCCCGCCGACATTCTGTGGCGGGTTAAAGATATTTGCAAGTCTTCGCAGGTCACTTTTGCCTGGGGGCTCGAGCCATACAGCCGGGACCGCCCCGCCCCGACGGTAAACCTCTTTAGCCGATACTTCTGCTTTTCGCCCGACATATCCACTCTGCCGACATATAAATGCTTAAGCCGACATACTGTTGTTGCCGCTATCACAATGCTCGATCCGACATATTTCTATTGCCGACATACTTCTTGTTTCTGATCAGCTTGCTCTGTCCTATGCAGAAATTCAGCTTCCAGGATATGGAGAACTCTCGGATCAAGATTGCCGCAGACCTCACTGTTCCGGATCCCGAAGATCCGGATCATGAGGACAAACTGCCGAAGAACACCCGCGCCGCTTCTGCCGCGGGTGATGTCTACACACTTCTATTCTTGTAGACACTTGTTGGGCCTCCAAGTGCAGAGGTTTGTAGAACAGCAGCAAGTTTCCCTTAAGTGGATCACCCAAGGTTTATCGAACTCAGGGAGGTTAGAGGTCAAAGCTATCCCTCTCAAGCAACCCTGCAATTACGATACAGAAAGTCTCTTGTGTCCCCAACACACCCAATACGCTTGTCAGACGTATAGGTGCACTAGTTCGGCGAAGAGATAGTAAAATACAAGTGGTATAGATGATTATAAGTAGCAAACGTGATGTGAAATAAATATCGCTGCGAGCAAACAAGTAATAAAACAGCAAATAAACGGTATGCAAAGCTTGGAAACAAGGCCTAGGGATCATACTTTCACTAGTGGACACACTCCCAACAATATAACATGACTGAACAAGTAACTTCTCTTTGCTAAGGTACTCTGAATTACTCTCCTATTGAACATCACTAATCATCGCGTAGTGGCTACGGAAGCACCCCTTAAAGTTCATCAAGTACTTGACAAACACCACTCATAGAGATAAACAAATCAGATCACAACTCAAGATAGAAATCATTGCAACTTAAACCAAGTACTAACACGGTGCACACACTGTCAACTTTACACCATGAAAGGAGGAATAGATCACTCAAACTATCATAGCAATAATTATTCTCATAATCCACAAGAGATCACAATCATAGCCTAAACCAAGTACCACCATGATCCATGCACTGTCACCGTTACACCATGGCAGGAGGAATAGATTACTTTAATAATCACCACTAGAGTACACTAAATATCTGAATAATAACATGTACTTGCTCAACATGATACAAAGCTCACGATCACATAAAGATCACATCATGGGAGAGAGAGGTGAACCACATAGCTACCGGTAGAGCCCTCAGCCCCGGGGATGAACTACTCCCTCCTCATCATAGGAGACAGCAAGGTTGATGGAGATGGCGGTGAGGTCGATGGAGACGGCGGAGACGGCGATGGAGACCGATGGAGATGGCTCCGGGGGCACTTCCCCGTCCCGGCAGGGTGCCGGAACAGAGACTTCTGTCCCCCGAAATTCGTCGACGGCGGCGGCGGAGCTGCGGAACTGTTTCTGGGAAATTGCCGAATCCCCTAGGGTTTTCCGTCCCGAGGCTTCTTATAGGCGAAGGGGCGATGTCAGAGGGCTGCCAGGGCTTCCTCACACAGGGGTGGCGCGGCCAGGGCCTGGGCCGCGCCAGCCCCTTGTGAGGGAGGCCTCTGGCCCCTCTCCTTCCTCTCTTCGGATGTTTGGATGCTCCCGGGAAAAATAAGACTTCTGGCTTTTGTTTCGTCCAATTCCGAGAATATTTCCTGTGTATCACTTCTGAAACCAAAAACAGCAGAAAACAGGGAACTGGCACTGTGGCACTTCGTTAATAGGTTAGTTCCGGAAAGCGTATAAAAATGCCACTAAGTGTAACGAAACAATAGGCAAATGGTGTAAAAACAAGCATGGAGCATCAAAAATTATAGATACGTTTGAGACGTATCAAGCATCCCCAAGCTTAACTCCTGCTCGTCCTCGAGTAGGTAAGTGATAACAAAAGAATAATTTTTGAGGTGACATGCACCTACACAATCTTGATCATATATATAAGCATTGATGAGCTGGGATCAATAGAACTTAAAACATGGGCATGAAGATATAATCATGACAATAAGAACTTAGCAACCATGTTGTAAACATGCAAATGAACACAAATAAAAGATCATGATAATGAAACAATGAAAGTCAAACGTGTGTTCAAATCATAAGGAAAAACATACAAGTGGTTTTCAGCTTGTCCTTCAAAGAGAGCAAAACATAAATGCATAGGACACCTCAAAGTTTAAGAGGGCGACTAGATACAAATAATTTAAGAACAAGTGAAACCAATCAATATGAGTCAATCAATGAACCTTGGGACAATGCATATCACACTAAGAATGACAACTATGCTCTCTTAATGGTGCATAAAGAAAGAAGGTGGTGACTCAACATAAAAGTTAGAAGAAAGGCCCTTCGCAGAGGGAAGCAGTGATTGCAAGTTTTATAACCTTCAAAAATTATGGTACTTACCGGCTTTGAGCTCTCATTGCCCCCATCATAAGCATCTTGAATGGTTAAAGTTAATGCGAGAACAATTATGACGCATATGCTTGACAAATCATAAGTTGAAAACCTCGTGTCCCGTGAATACAAGTACCCAAACCATGCTAGTTTACTTAGAGTCCCAAGCAAGGCTCTTGTCATTGTAAGTATATGCATATCATTGAGAACCGCTAATGGGGTACCTCTGTGCCCGATGACATGGAACAAGCCCACACCAAAATGACAGGACAAGCAGACAATGAACACCTCGGCAATCTCTTTTATTTGCTATATTGTTTAGCTTTTTATTGTGAGATGCGTCATCGAATGTTCACCATGGGTATGCTGCAAATTTCCACCATGAATTATGCATGGCTTAGATTGGTGGCCCGGCGTTTCCCTAACACATATAAAAACTCCATGATCCTCACAAGATTCCCAATTCATTTCACACAGCGGGCATCCATAAACAAAAGATCACGATATCAACTCAAATAGGAAGTGCAATGTTGAAAGCTTGCCCCATGACGGCATGGTTGGGCTAGAATCCAACTTACAACTTGCAAGCATAACAACTCAGCATAAAAGACCACAATGTCAAATTTTTAGAACAGGAAAAAGTAAAGTGTGCCTTCCGGTTCGTGAGAGCTTTACTAACCGAGTTTCGCATAACACTGGTAAGAGTTTAATTTGAAGAGAATATAAAAGCAAGTCAAATTTACTTGGAATAGCAAATTGCTAATAGGTATGTATGGTGGACACTTTGGAAAACTTTGGCTTTTAGGAGTTGGATGCACGAGTAGAGCTCATACTCAGTACAAGGCGAGGGCTAGCAAAAGACTGGGAGCGACCAACTAAGAGAGCAATAATGGCCATAATCATGCAAAGCGACAAAGCGACATTAAAAGAAGCATACGATGGCATCAAAAGTCAAAAACTAAATGATCATGAAGGCTAATGGTGACTTTGGAAGAGTCTAACATGTGTGAGCATGCGCCAAGTCAACCCAAATAAAGCATCAAGGAGAAAACCAAAATAATGCTTCCATACAATACAAACAACGCATGATTTTTTTCAAAGGCTCATTAAGCAATCTCAGTTATTTGAGACAAGTCATGCTACAGCAAAACTACTAAGCATACTATCAAAAAGACATCAAGCATGACATGAAAAAGCCTAAGCCGCAGTCTACACAAGCTCCTTCTTGTACCACTATTTTGCACAAAGCTTTTTCTCTTTTCCAACACCATTTGAAATTTTTATACACACCTCTTTTGATGAAAACCAATGAAGACCAGAGGAAAAAATACACCTTGATGAAAAGATATGGCAAGATCTGAACGCAAATCAAGGCGAAAACGAAAACCAAAAGCAGTAGCAGAAAAAGAAGAACACTCGGTGAACGATAAGAGTGAAAAACTGAGTGTTCCTAGCAAATGAAAACGAGTTCATCTCCTCCAAAAGAAACATGATGTGATCTAACCATTTATTGCAGCAAAAAAACTAAACTAACTAAGAAAACTAAAACAACTGACGCTCCAAGAAAAACACATAGTGCATGAAGCAATAAAAATATAGTGTCTTGAAAGGTGACCTGATTTTTGCCGATGAAGAAGGGGTGCCTCGGGGGCATCCCCAAGCTTTGACGCTTGTACTTATTGGATATTTCTTGGGGTGCTGCATGGGCATCCCCAAGCTTGAGCTTTTGTCCATTCTTCATCTCATCTCATCATTCTCCAATCCCTACACTTGAAAACTTCCTTCATACAAAACTAAACACAATTCTATTAGCAACATTAGTGTAAGCATAAAATATATTCAACCTCTTTTAGCTTCAGGTTTCAACCCAAAACCACCACATATAAAGTATATACTACTGTAGCAACTTCCACAAGAGTTCTATGATCAAAAAGAACTCAAAAGAAAGCGATAAAGTGGCAAAAACAAATATTGGCAGAAATCTGTCAAAACTGAACAGCTGACAAAGGTCGAATTTTTGAGGGATTTTCTGTTGCTCAAATCAAAAAGTGTTCAACTAAGAAAAGTTTGGATATAACCTGGGGCATATGCACAAGAAATCGCAGGTCCAAAAGATATACAGAGAATTTTCACGAATTTTTACGGTGCAGCACCGAAAACAGTTTCAGGACAGCAATAACCCCAAATCTTTACCTCACTCAAATTAGAGGCTTCTCTTGGCACAAAAACGAAATAAGCAAGATAAGGAGCGGTTATTACAGTAGTAATGACTTCCAAGACTCAAATAAAGAAAAAGTACTGAAAAGAAAACATTGGGTTGTCTCCCAAGAGTGCTTTTCTTTAACGCCTTTGAGCTAGGCGCAGTAATTTGCAAAGATGCTCATGTGGGCGCCATATAAGAGCTTGAGGCAAAGGCGCCATATAGGAATTTAAAGCAATAGAGAGCATCAAAAAGCAAGTATGGAACACATTTAAATCTAAACCACTTCCTATGAAAAATAGTCTTGTAAAGAGACAAGTCATGAAAGCGCAAAGCAAAAAGCATAGGAAGGCAAAACAAGTACAACTTCAAGAATTGCAACATAAAGAGGGGAAACTCAATATTGTTGAGATCCATCAAACCATGTTTCCCTCTCTCATAATAACTTTCAGTAGCATCATGAATAGAATTAATAATATAACTATCACATAAAGCATCCCTATCATGAGCTACATGCATAAAAGAATTAATACTCCCCACATGAATAATCGTAGTAGGAGCAGATTCAACAGAATAATTATTCTCATCACCATAATCATCAAAAACAGGAGGCATATTGTAATCATAACTATTTTTCTCCTCAAAAGTAGGTGAACTGAAAATATTATACTCATCGCCATAACCATCATAAACTAGAGGTTTAGTATAATCAAGAGATAGAGAACTACTATGTCGCAAAGCATATTCATCAAACATATCATCATAAGAAGGAACATGGATAGCACTAATGGTACAACAATTAACCTTAGAATTGGTACCAAAAAGATTTTCAATATCAAAAGTGGAGTGCTTTTCCCAATCATGATCACTAACATAAGTAATAGGCATAGGAACATCATCCCAATCAGAATTATCATAATCTATAGCAGGATCATAACGCTTAGGGGAAGATACCGTGTCCTCTCGCCTCTTACTCCTCTTCTTCTTCTTCTTCTTCTTCTTCCTCTTACTCTCTCCTTTAGGAGGGAGAGACTTGAAGGGCATCTTCTCCACATATTCTCTAGGAGGGAAAGGCATCTTCTCCACATAATCTGGTTTGCTGACAGGCACAACAGAAGAAACTTTGGAGGATTCCTCCTCTCTATTAATAAGATAAAAACATCTATCAGTCCTATCATAGCTTGGCAAAATATCAAGTTTTATAAGATTCTGAATGTAAGTATTTGCAAGGCAATCTTTAGCACAATAGAGACGACAACCACGAAGGGTGCTATTAATATCAACATCATTCATATCTATCAAAGCAATCTTTCTAGCTATCTCGTCACACGCCAAGAACAAAGTGAGCTCATCATGCTGATTAGGAGTAATCTTGTCATCACAATACAAACTTAAGGTACTAGAAGAGTAACTATTAGGGTTTGAGCATTGGAAATTAAAATGACCTATGTCATCGCAATGTTTACAAAGAAAAGGATAAAGCTCACAAACCTTTTTACCGATCTCACCTATATCCTTGTACCACATAGTAGTTTCTTCATTTGCGTGGGTGATGCAATAATCTTCCTTGTTGTAACTCTGTTCACAAGGTCTATGTACTCCGCAAAAATTAACATGCTTATAAGAAATAGTACTTTTAGAAGTTTGAGCATGTTTATTGCAATCATCAACAACAATATCACTTTCTATGCAAGTGTCCTTAAAAGGTTCATGATACACGTCCCCATTTCTTTTAGGAACATTCATATGGGAAGCAAAGGCTTTAAAGCAATCAACCATAATTTGAGGATCAAGACCATATTTAGCACTAAGCTCTTGAAAATTAGCAGTTTCAGCGAAAGACTTAATGCAATCAAACTCGTAATTCATACCTGATCCCTTACCTTTGTCGCTATCCCAACCTTCAATATTGTTTTGAATTGTCTCAAGCAGATCCCATTTGGTGTCAACATCCTTGCTTGTGAAAGACCCATCAAAACATGCATCTAGATAGTCCTTGTAATATCCTGAAAGCCTTGCATAAAAATTATTAATAACAATATTACGGGGAAGATCATGAATAGGACATTTATGCATTAGTAACTTCAATCTTCCCCACGCTTGGGCAATGCTTTCTCCCTCATGAGGCCAAAAATTATATATCTGATTACGATCTTTATGAATCTCACTTGGAGGATAGAATTTAGAATAAAAGAGAGGTACAATTTCCTCCCAGCCAATAGATGGACCATCTTCAAGCAGCCGATACCATTCCTCAGCTCTGCCTTTCAGTGACAAAGAGAATAGCTTCTTCTTAACTTGGTTCATTGAAATACCTGCACACTGGAACAACTCGCATAATTCATGTATAAAGAGCAGATGATCACCAGGATGGACAGTTCCATCTCCTAAATAGCAGTTATCCCTAATACGTTCAACAATCTTCATAGGTATTTTAAAAGGATGGGGAGCACAAGCATCATTAGAAACATCACATATGGGAGATAAAATATCATCAGAGCAAACTTTCTCCACTAAAGCTGGGGGACTAAAAATATCATACTTAACAAAACCAGCTTCCCCAAGCTTAGACTTTTCTATAGCATTAGCATTAACAGTATTCAAAGCATTCGTACTAATAACATTGCTATGCGAAATAAGCTCCAAAGGATTTTCAATTTTCTCTTCAAATCTAAAATCAGGAAAAAGACTAAAGAACTCTTTGTTTTCCATTAAGCCTAACTAGTGAAAATAAAAACAAGAAACAAAAAGATGTAATTGCAGAATCTAAAGGAAATAACTCCGAGCACTCACACAGGAGGATGCGAGTACCTTTTACCTTACCTCCCCGGCAACAGCGCCAGAAAAGAGCTTGATGTCTACACACTTCTATTCTTGTAGACACTTGTTGGGCCTCCAAGTGCAGAGGTTTGTAGAACAGCAGCAAGTTTCCCTTAAGTGGATCACCCAAGGTTTATCGAACTCAGGGAGGTTAGAGGTCAAAGCTATCCCTCTCAAGCAACCCTGCAATTACGATACAGAAAGTCTCTTGTGTCCCCAACACACCCAATACGCTTGTCAGACGTATAGGTGCACTAGTTCGGCGAAGAGATAGTAAAATACAAGTGGTATAGATGATTATAAGTAGCAAACGTGATGTGAAATAAATATCGCTGCGAGCAAACAAGTAATAAAACAGCAAATAAACGGTATGCAAAGCTTGGAAACAAGGCCTAGGGATCATACTTTCACTAGTGGACACACTCCCAACAATATAACATGACTGAACAAGTAACTTCTCTTTGCTAAGGTACTCTGAATTACTCTCCTATTGAACATCACTAATCATCGCGTAGTGGCTACGGAAGCACCCCTTAAAGTTCATCAAGTACTTGACAAACACCACTCATAGAGATAAACAAATCAGATCACAACTCAAGATAGAAATCATTGCAACTTAAACCAAGTACTAACACGGTGCACACACTGTCAACTTTACACCATGAAAGGAGGAATAGATCACTCAAACTATCATAGCAATAATTATTCTCATAATCCACAAGAGATCACAATCATAGCCTAAACCAAGTACCACCATGATCCACGCACTGTCACCGTTACACCATGGCAGGAGGAATAGATTACTTTAATAATCACCACTAGAGTACACTAAATATCTGAATAATAACATGTACTTGCTCAACATGATACAAAGCTCACGATCACATAAAGATCACATCATGGGAGAGAGAGGTGAACCACATAGCTACCGGTAGAGCCCTCAGCCCCGGGGATGAACTACTCCCTCCTCATCATAGGAGACAGCAAGGTTGATGGAGATGGCGGTGAGGTCGATGGAGACGGCGGAGACGGCGATGGAGACCGATGGAGATGGCTCCGGGGGCACTTCCCCGTCCCGGCAGGGTGCCGGAACAGAGACTTCTGTCCCCCGAAATTCGTCGATGGCGGCGGCGGAGCTGCGGAACTGTTTCTGGAAAATTGCCGAATCCCCTAGGGTTTTCCGTCCCGAGGCTTCTTATAGGCGAAGGGGCGATGTCAGAGGGCTGCCAGGGCTTCCTCACACAGGGGTGGCGCGGCCAGGGCCTGGTCCGCGCCAGCCCCTTGTGAGGGAGGCCTCTGGCCCCTCTCCTTCCTCTCTTCGGATGTTTGGATGCTCCCGGGAAAAATAAGACTTCTGGCTTTTGTTTCGTCCAATTCCGAGAATATTTCCTGTGTATCACTTCTGAAACCAAAAACAGCAGAAAACAGGGAACTGGCACTGTGGCACTTCGTTAATAGGTTAGTTCCGGAAAGCGTATAAAAATGCCACTAAGTGTAACGAAACAATAGGCAAATGGTGTAAAAACAAGCATGGAGCATCAAAAATTATAGATACGTTTGAGACGTATCAGCGGGTAAGGCCTCCTCATCCTGGCATTCCATTCAAGACTGGAGTGAGGATGATTCTAACGAGGAGATCCTGATGTACTATGACCCAACGCCACTTGCTTATGCCTTTCCCACAATACCGTCCTCAGTTATCCCAGACGAGGAAGTCGTCGATGCTGCCCCTCTAAATCAGGGACCTCCCTCCACCGGCGGACGTGCCGGCCGGAAGCGCGGAGTAAAGCCCCAGCCTGAACCAGCTCAAACACATAAGAGACAGAAGATCGGCGTGCCCCAGCCCCAGAGGCAGAGACCTGTTGCCTCAGGGTAACTTTCTTCCCCTTATAATACTTCTGGGACTTTTCTTCCATTTTACTAACTTGCTCTTTTCCTCCTCAGGGCTCCTCTTGCGCCGGAACATGCCTCCTGTTCCAGTGCCAGCCCCAAAGTTGATAAGCCGGTGTCTGCTGCACGCCCTGACATACCTGCTACTAGTCATACCACCTCTCCGGCATCGGCATCTTCGCCAGCGCCCGAAAAGACCTCTTCCCCGGCGAAGGATGATCCTCTGCCGGAACAAGACAACTCTGCCCCCGATGTCCACATGGACTCGGGGGCTCAACAAGATACTTCTGCCCCCGATGTCCACATGGACACGGGGGCTCAACAAGATTCTTCTGACACCGGCGCGCCCGCCAGCGGCGCCGAAACTACTGAAGATGCCGGCGCACGCGACAAGAGCGCCGACATAGAGAAAGGAAAAGCTCCCGAGGTACCAGAAGTCCGGACTAACCCGGCACCAATTTCTGTAGGACAAGCTACACCGGCCGCGCCGGAACAACCAATGCCCAAAGCTCCAACTCCTGACAAGACTGTTGTCCCGGCCAAGACCGGCACTTTCAAGATGAAGCAGATCATCAAGACCGTGCCACCATCTGCTACAACTGCGCCGGCATCTGCTAAGCCCGCACCCTCCAGCTCTGCCATGACACTTCATTTCGGCAAGGCAGCGGCCCGGCCCAGCTTCTTCCAGACGCCGGAACTTTAGGGCCGCATTTCCCTGCTGACCAAGAGCGATAAAAGCCTTGGATCCCTCAAGGAATACTGCACGAAGTGGAACGATGCTGATTACATGGACACTGCCAGCTCCAAGAAGAAGAAACTGGCCAGAGTTCCGGCCCCTGGCAATCCTGAAGTTGTATCGGCCAAGCCCATTCCTATTACCAGCGAACTCCTCAGCATCCAGCAGAGGCTTCACCTTTTGGCCGACGCCACCAACGTAAGTATTTTCCTTATATATCCCTAGTCCCCGAAAATGTCGGCTGTCCGGGATACGGACATCCGGGATTTTCAAATATTCTTTTCCACTTAGCTGTTTTCAAATCCAACTGTCCGACATATAAGCTCGATTCGAGCTTCAAATCCTAGTCACCGAGGGCCGAGATAGGTGTGCAGCACCTGTGCCGGGTCTTCCAAAAAACTAAAACCTGATGTAACTTTCAAATCCACCTGATCGACATATAAGCTCGATTCGAGCTTCAAATCCTAATCACCGAGGGCTGGGATAGGCGTGCAGCACCTATGCCGGGTCTTCAAGAAATGAAAACTTGGTAGAATCTTCAACTTAACTGATATGCTAAATTTCTCTCATAACATTTCAAATCCCAACACTTTTGCAGCGCATGAACAATGCACGCGCCGACATGTATCATGACCTGGTATGCGAGCATCGGAAGTTATCCGACGAGCACAACAAACTTTGCCTGGATCTGACCAAGAAAGGTAAACTCAGCCGACACACCATTATATGCCGGATGCCTTTCCTCTTTTTACTTCACAATATTCCTCTTGCCGACACATCTTGATGCGCCGACACATAACCCTTTGCCGACATTTTTCAGCCACTGCTGAGGAACAAGTCACGGAGCTTGTTAAGAGGGTAAAGGAGCTCACAAGTATGATGGATTCTGCCCATTTTCAAATAAGCACTCTGTACTTCAAATCCTTCAATCTTTGTGATTGTTTTCTATCTTCAAATTCTTTTTATTCTTCTATCCTCAAATCCTTTTAACTTCAAATCCTTGCAGATGAAAAGGCTGCACTGGAAGCACGCCACCAGGACTGTGTGTCCTCAGTGGATGTGGCCAAGCAGTTGGATGAAAGGGATGTCGCCCACAAAGCTGAGGTGGAGCAACCGAAGAGCCGGATTACTGAGCTCCTGGATGAAAAGGAGGAGAGGGATGGCCAACTCAAGAAGGTCCAGGGGCTGCTTGTCACCTCAGAAGCTGATGCCTCCGGGACCAAACTTGAACTGCAGCATCTGAAGGAGCAGGCCATCAAGTGGGAAGTTGATATTGCCCGGCTCAACGTCGATTTCGCCAGTAAGCTTCAAATCCTCTTCTGCCCGACAAATCTTGTCCGACATATAATGATCTTTTTTCGGCATAACCTTCATGCCGACATATATTCCTGTTTCTAACATCTTCTTTATCTTTTAGGCATGTTCCCTGCTTCCGTCGAAGATGTTGAGAAGGCTCTGCAGGTGGATCAGGTGAACCGGAATGTTCCGGTTGACTCTTCCAGCTGGGACATGTCGGAGCAGTTGATCGCTCTGGAAGCCCGCAAGAAGGCCATGACATCCTATACTGAAGATCTTTTCCTTGGCGCTCAGGAAGCACACTCCGCCCTCTGGGCGAGACAGAGAATGCCCACTGACCTTCTTGACCTCGGCAATGACTTGCAGCTCTCCAAAGTTCGCCTCAGGGAATGGCGGGACTCCGGCGCAAGGGTGGGAGCTGATGAAACTCTCACCTACTTCCTCTCTTGGTACGAAAAGGTCGACTTGGAGACTTTGCGCTCTGTGCGCAAAGGATCTGTGTGGACCACAGACCCGGAGTTTATCCGGCGTCGCCAGGAGTTAGCCCACAGCTATGTGGACTACGCCGACACGGAGGCCTTCGTCCGGGACATCCGCGAGCCGGAGAAGAAGGACGATGCTGAGGATGCTGAGGGCTCTGACTCCAGCTAGGATGAAGAAGAAGTTGAACATGCCGATACTGAAGCTCTGGAGCAGGGTCCTGCCCCGGCCGGAGGTGATGGCTCCATTCCTTCTGCTGGATCCGGGACTCCTGAAGCTGATATCTCTACTGCCATAGCTCCTCCTGCCGGCGGCTCTGCTTCCACTCCTGCCTCTTAAACTTTGCAGCACAAGAACTTTAAGTTTTATCAGATCCCCGGTATGCCGGGTGCAATTGTAAGATATACTTTATTTCCTTTGGTTTGCTACCTGAACAAGTTTTAATTTGGTTTGCTTGCTTATGAATGTCGGATCATCTTTTGGCTAAGTCACCGGGTTTGTTTTCCTGTTTCCTTAACTCCACAACCTTGGCTACTTGTCTACCTTACTCGGCTTTTGACGTATGAGTCTCAAGGTTGCTTTATTAAACATACAGTACTCAAACATTGAAACTTAGACTTCAAATCATCCGACACTTCAAGTTCTAACTTTTGCAGTAAAATAAATGTCGGTCCGCTTGCTTTATCTTTCCTTAGCCATTTTCCATGTGTAGACAATCTCCGGCATCTACTCTTGCTAGCCATGAAGCCGGGTTTCGGACAGCAGCTGAGTCGAAGAGCGGCCTTTGGTGCCGACACATTACTAGGCCGACATAGGAAACACTCAAATCAAGTCAGCCGACATATAACTGAAAAACTGAACATAGACAACAATATATACCGGAGGCAGTGCCCGATCTCCTCGGGATGCCGACATTTCATTCATTAGTCTTGCGCCGACATATAGTACCGGCACACAAAGCAAAATGGAAATACATACATTATGCTGCTCAGGAGTAAAAGGGACGGAGTAGAGCTATGTTCCATGGTCGCTTGGTTTCTTCTCTGGACCTGTCCACCTTGTCCTTATTGGGGGCCTGCGCATCTATAAGATAGTAGGCATCATTGTGCAGAGCTCTGCTCACAATGAATGGCCCCTCCCATGGAGGAGTTAATTTATGCCGGCCTTCTGTGCCTTGCCTTAGCCGGAGTACTAAATCTCCCTCTTGGAATCTCCTTGGATTCACCTTCTGCGCATGATAGCATCTGAGGTTCTGCTGATATACTGCAGTTCTTGATAATGTTATCTCTCTTGCTTCTTCCATCAGATCAACATCATTTTCTCTGGCTTCTTTAGCCTCTTCCTCGGTATACAGCACCACTCTTGGTGCATCATGTATTACATCTGTTGGAAGCACTGCTTCTGCCCCATACACAAGGAAAAATGGCGTATAGCTTGTTGACCGATTCGGAGTTGTCCTCAGACTCCAAAGCACTGCCGACAATTCATCTAGCCAGCAGCCGGGAGTTTTCTCCAGTGGCTCTATCAACCGGGGTTTTATGCCGGATAACACTAATCCATTTGACCTTTCTACCTGGCCATTGGTACAAGGGTGAGCGACCGACGCAATGTCCAGCCGGATTCCCACCTCCTCACAATATCTGGCAAACGGCCCTTGGGCAAAGTTCGACCCATTGTCAGTGATGATGCTATGAGGAACACCATATCTCAAGATTATATCCTTTAAGAATTTCACTGCTGTGTGGCCATCACATTTGCTTATTGGCTTTACTTCAATCCACTTGGTGAATTTATCCACCATGACCAGAATATGAGTCATTTTTCCCCTTGCCGGCTTAAATGCCCCGACCATATCCAGGCCCCAAACAGCAAAGGGCCATGTTATCGGGATAGTCTTTAACGCTGATGCTGGCTGATGAATCTGGTGGGCATACACCTGACACCCATTGCACTTTCGGACCAAGTCTTCTGCTTCTTGTAGTGTCGTTGGCCAATAAAACCCATGCCGGAATACTTTCGACACTAGGGATCTGGATGAAGCGTGGTGACCACACTCCCCCTGATGAATTTCCCGGAGCATCTCCTGGCCTTCAGCAGATTCAACACATCTCTGCAGTACACCTGTGGCACTTCTCTTGTATATTTCCTTGTTGATGATGGTATATGCTTTTGATCTTCTCATAACCCGGCGGGCTTCAGTCTCATCTGCCGGTAATTGGCCATCAACCAAGAACTCCATAATTGGTCGTGCCCAGGAGGGCACTTCCCTTACAGTGAACACTGCTTGGTCTATCTCCATCACTTCGACCGACACATAATCGATCTCCATGGGCTGCGAAGTCCCCGGGACTGAGAGAGCAGTCCCCGGATATGCCGAAGCAGTCCCCGGGTATACCGGCACAATCTCTTGGCACATTTTGCCCTTTCCCTTGCTTCTGCTCCGGAACACAGCAGTCACCGCATATGTCGGCCCAGTCCCCGGGACTGAGAGAGCAGTCCCCGGGTTATCTGAACTAGCGCCGGCATCTATCTCCATTGGAACAGCTTCTTTCGGGCTCGGCGGAACATATATGGACGATGACTCCGGCGAGGGCTTGATTGATGGCTTCCTCAGATGCTCCAGCGAAATGCCGGGTGGAATTGACTCTCTGGAAGATCCCAACTTGGACAATGTATCGGTCGCTTCATTCTGAGCCCGGGGGACATGCCGGAACTCACAACCTTCGAAGTAGCCACTCAACTGCTGCACCAAGAAACGGTAGGATCCCATGTTGGCATCATGAGCATCCCATATGCCGGAACACTGCTGAATCACCAAATCCGAATCACCGAAACACATAATCCGGCGAATGCCTATGTCCTTGGACACCTTCAGGCCATGCACAAGTGCCTCATACTCCGCCACATTATTTGATGCTGCAAAGTGCATCTACAGAACGTATCTCAACTGGTCATTCTTGGGTGAAGTGAGAACTATGCCGGCACCCAAGCCATGAATTGTTTTGGACCCATCAAAATGCATTCTCCAATAGTTTGCATCTGGCAGTGGTGGCTCATACTGTATTTCAGCCCAATCAATGAAGAAATCGGCCAACACCTGAGACTTGATTGTATCCCTCTTGTCATACTGAGGTGTATATGGTGAAAGCTCTATTGCCCACTTGGCTATCCGGCCGCTGGCATCTTTGTTGCTTATGATTTCTGAGATAGGAGCCTCAGCCACTACCCGGATTGGATGCTCCTGGAAGTAATGCTTGAGCTTCTTGGCCGCCATATAGACACCATATGTCATCTTCTGATAATGGGGGTAGTTTTTCTTCGAGGTGGAATGGACTTCACTCAAATAATATACCGGCTGCTACACGGTTTTGCCTCCTTCCTCTCGCTCTACTACCACCACTGCACTGACAACTCTGTTGGTCACCGCTATATAGAGCAACATCGGCTCTTTCGGCATTGGAGATGCCAACACCGGCGCTGTTGACAGCATTGATGTCTACGCACTTCTATTCTTGTAGACACTTGTTGGGCCTCCAAGTGCAGAGGTTTGTAGAACAGCAGCAAGTTTCCCTTAAGTGGATCACCCAAGGTTTATCGAACTCAGGGAGGTTAGAGGTCAAAGCTATCCCTCTCAAGCAACCCTGCAATTACGATACAGAAAGTCTCTTGTGTCCCCAACACACCCAATACACTTGTCAGATGTATAGGTGCACTAGTTCGGCGAAGAGATAGTGAAATACAAGTGGTATAGATGATTATAAGTAGCAAACGTGATGTGAAATAAATATCGCTGCGAGCAAACATGTAACAAAACAGCAAGTAAACGGTATGCAAAGCTTGGAAACAAGGCCTAGGGATAATACTTTCACTAGTGGACACACTCCCAACAATATAACATGACTGAACAAATAACTTCTCTTTGCTAAGGCACTCTGAATTACTCTCCTATTGAATAACACTAATCATTGTGTAGTGGCTACAGAAGCACCCCTTAAAGTTCATCAAGTACTTGACAAACACCACTCATAGAGATACCCAAATCAAAGAACAACTCAAGATAGAAATCATTGCAACTTAGACCAAGTACTAACACGGTGCACACACTGTCACCATTACACCATGAAAGGAGGAATAAATCACTCAAACTATCATAGCAATAATTATTCTCATAATCCACAAGAGATCACAATCATAGCCTAAACCAAGTACCACCATGATGCACGCACTGTCACCGTTACACCATAGCAGGAGGAATAGATTACTTTAACAATCACCACTAGAGTACACATAATATCTGAATAATAACATCTATTTGTTCAACATGATACAAAGCTCACGATCACATAAAGATCACATCATGGGAGAGAGAGGTGAACCACATAGCTACCGGTAGAGCCCTCAGCCCCGGGGATGAACTACTCCCTCCTCATCATAGGAGACAGCAAGGTTGATGGAGATGGCGGTGAGGTCGATGGAGACGGCGGAGACGGCGATGGAGACCGATGGAGATGGCTCCGGGGGCACTTCCCCGTCCCGGCAGGGTGCCAGAACAGAGACTTCTGTCCCCCGAAATTTGTCGACGGCGGCGGCGGAGCTACGGAACTGTTTCTGGAAAATTGCCGACTCCCCTAGGGTTTTCCGTCCCGAGGCTTCTTATAGGCGAAGGGGCGTCGCGAGAGGGCAGCCAGGGGCTCCTCACACATGGGTGGCACGGCCAGGGCCTGGGCCGCGCCACCCTAATGTGAGGGCAGGCCCTGGCCCCTCTCCGGCTCTCTTTCGGATGTCTGGATGCTCCCGGGAAAAATAAGACTTCTGGAACTTGTTTCGTCCAATTCCGAGAATATTTCCTGTGTATCACTTCTGAAACACAAAAACAGCAGAAAACAGGGAACTGGCACTGTGGCACTTGTTAATAGGTTAGTTCCGGAAAATGCATAAAAGTGCCACGAAGTGTAACGAAACAATAGGCAAATGGTGTAAAAACAAGCATGGAGCATCAAAAATTATGGATACGTTGGAGACGTATCAAGCATCTGCTTCAACTCTTTGAAAGCTGCATCTGCTTGCGTCATCCAGACAAATGTGTCGGACTTCTTCATCAACTGATATAACGGCAGGGCTTTCTCTCCCAGCCGGCTTATGAAACGGCTCAGGGATGCAAGGCACCCAGTGAACTTCTGTACTTCCTTCAGATTTGTCGGCGGCTTCATTCTCTCTATGGCATGAATCTTGCCGGGATTTACCTCAATACCCCGGCTGGAAACCAGGAAACCGAGTAATTTGCCGGCCGGCACACCAAAGGTGCACTTAGCCGGATTCAACTTCATCCGGAACCTCTCAGATTTGCAAAGGTTTCCCGGAGGTCATCTATGAGAGTCTTGCTCTCCTTGGTCTTTATGACAACATCGTCGACATACACCTGCACATTTTTATTTATTTGGTTGTGCAAACATTTTTGCATACACCTCTGGTAAGTTGCACCGGCATTTCTTAACCTGAACGGCATAGTGAGATAGCAATAAGCCCCGTACGGGGTAATAAAGGATGTTTTTATTTGATCCGGCTGATACAAAGGGATCTGGTGGAAACCAGAATAGGCATCTACAAATGATAACAGTTCACATCCGGCTGTGGAATCAATCACTTGATCGATCCGAGGGAGCGGGAATGGATCTTTAGGACATGCCTTGTTCAAGTTGGTGTAATCAACACACATCCACCATATCTTTACTATGGCTGGCTCATCTTTCTTCTTTTCCACCAAAACCGAATTAGACACCCAATTCGGATGCAGTACTTCCTTGATAAAGCCGGCAGCTAGGAGCCTGGCCACTTCCTCCCAAATCGCTTTCCTTCTATCATCTGCAAACCGCCGGAGCGGCTGCTTCACCGGTTTAGCATCCGGCCTTACATGCAATGCGTGCTCAGCCAGCTCCCTCGGCACACCTTGCAGGTCTGAAGTAGACCATGCAAAGATATCGCGATTCTCACGGAGGAAGCTGATGAGCTCGCTTTCCTATTTGGGGTCCAAACCCGCGCCGATGAGGGCATGGCGCTCCGGGAAAAGCTCATCCAGAGCCACTTTCTTCACATCCTTGCCCACTTGAAAGGAAGTGCCGCCACTTGGGTTCGTCATGCCCGGCAAAGGTTTGCCGGCCACGACCGTTTCAGCAATCTCCACTGCTTGCTTGAGCCTCTTCTTTTCCTCTACTATGATCAGAGTCTCGGCCAGATTAGATCCGGCCGTGGCACACGCCATCGAGCGCTTGTAATCACCAATGATGGTAATCACTCCTTTGGGCCCCGGCATCTTCATCTTCAGATACGCCACATGGGTAGAGGCCATGAACTTCGCCAATGCCGGCCTGCCCAGCAATGCATGGTAGGGGCTATCCAGATCCACCACCTCAAACATGAGGTTCTCCACCCTGCAGTTATCCCGGTTGCCAAACATGACATCTATCCGCATTTTGCCCATCGGCGCACATGAAAGTCCCGGCACAATGCCATGGAATGTTGTCTTGCTTGGCTCTAGCATATTCTCCTTGATGCCCAATTTCTGCATCGTATCCCGGTACATGATATTGATACTGCTCCCATTGTCAATGAGAACCTTGCTGAACCTCACATTATTTGTTGGCCCGACGAACGTCGGATCCATCACCAACGCATATCCTCTGGGGTTTGGCATGATCTTGGGATGATCTGCCCTGTCCCAGCCAATGGCCTAGTCAGACCAGTACATCAGCTTCAGGACTGCCGACATAACGGCATTCACTTCCAAGCTCCGCCGGTACAAACTCTGCTTGTCTGTCCTTTCGGTCTCAAAGACCATGTAGCTCTGATCATGCTCCTTGTACTCATTCCGGTCCGCTGCTGGGCCACCGACATAATACTCCGGGTTATAGCTCTGATCAACTTGATTCACGCCGGCATTTCCGGCATTGTTCTGATTTCCGGGATTAACCGGCCTGGGCGGGACAGCAACTACATTCGCACCTGTCAACGGCGATGGAGCTGCCGGGATAGGTGGCCTAGCTGGTCCAAAGGGACCTACACGACCTGCCAATATGTCATCCAACCATGAACAGTTTCTGGTTAAGTGATTTGCTGGTTTACCCAGCTGAAATGTGTGGAACACACATGGTTTGTCCATGGCTAGACCCACTGTATACTTCGGCCATTGCTTCTTTTGGCCGGCGCCGGCATTCTTGTTGATCCAGACATTCTTTTTCTGGAAGGGCTGCGCTTGCTGCTGCTGCTGAGGCTGCTGATAGCCCTCATATCTCGGACACTGGCTACTGCCAGCGCCCCCTTGTTCTTCCTCCACGGCCGCCACTTGTGACGAGCCATACCGATAATTCGGCCTGTCATCTCTCCTCTTGTTCCAGTTATCAGGGCGATAGAACTGCCCTGATCCCCTGGCATTGTTGTTGTTCCTCTGGGTCTGCCCCTGGCCTTGTGAATCAAGGGTGGGCTACATGGGATCTCACAATGCATAACTGTCGACAATCTTGATAGTCTCGGCCAAAGAGGCCGGCATATCCCTCTGAAGCTTCTGCCACAGCATGGTGCCATACCGGCACCCCTGAGCAAACCACATGATAGCCTGCTGCTCCACAACTCCTTCGCAGGAATTGCGCAACGTGCACCACCTAGTGAGGTAGTCACGGTCGGTCTCATATTCTCCATGCCGGCAGTTAGCCAGCTGCTGCGGGCGGTTGGGTCTCTTGTAGGTACTGGTGAAGTTTGACACAAATTGCTCTTCAAAATCAACCCAGCCGTTGATACTTCTGGCCGACAGATTATTCAGCCATATCCTGGCTGGTCCTTCAAGCATCTGCGGCACATAGCGTACCGCCCATCGGAGGTTTCCTCCGGCAATGTTCACTGCAATGGAGTAGTCCTCCAACCAATCTTCCGGCTTTGTACTGCCGTTATATGTCCTCGCGCCACGCGCGAGCTAAAAACAGTAAGGTGCCGGTTCACCCATAATCCGGGGTCCAAAGCACATAGGACCCGGAGCTCCTTGTCTCTCCACCAACTCTGTCTGGTAAATTCTGTCCAGCTTGAAGCGCGCATCATTCGGGGCCAAGGACTAAGGTCCTAGACGGGAGGCAATTGGGCCCGGAATCATTTTTTGTTGCTGCTGCTCTGGCTGGTACTGCTCACCTTGCTGGTACTTCTGTTGTTGCTGTTGCTGATATCCCGTCCTCGCAAGGACGGAATTTCCATCATCTTCCCGATGTCTCAGCTGACCTGCGCCTTGCTGCTGCGCCGCACATCCGACGCCCTGCTGCTGTCGTCGGGCAGCACTGTTACTCCGGCCACCACCGGCCGAGCGTGCTCCTTGCCCGGCCGGCACATTCTAGCCGGCATTCTTGTTGCCGACATTCTTGTCAGCTTGGCCAGCACTCTTCTAAACTATTGCTTGTTTTCCGGCAATTGCCGGATCATACACCTGGATTTGCTTGTCTCGGTGGCCAGAGGTCACACTTCCGGCACGCCGGGCACTTGGATGCAGGGACGAGGCTTGGCCCTTCGACCTCGCACCGCCACCTCCAACCGACGCAATGTACTGGGATGCACCGGCACCTGGGTTTGCCTTCTTAAAGGCCTCCTGCTGCTTGGTAGCTTCAGACAAAAGATGGTTAAGCCGGGCTTGCTGCTCACGCAGTGGTTCGCCGGATAAACTAGATAAGTCTTTAGCTACTTCTACTGCTGCTCTAAGGTTCTTTACTGGTGAGCTATAGATTACCTTAGGTACAGTACTAGTTGCACTATGACTCTTTGCTCTAGCATCTTTACCTAACTCAGTGTTAAGATCTCTACCTCTAGTTCTAACCTCCTCTATCTGGCTAGGCCGGGTTACCACAGGAGTAAAACCATGGGCAGCCTCATACTCACGGAGTTGTCGGTTAAACCGCTCGCGCTCCTGATGCATGGCCAGGGCCTCGTCGACGAGGGCCTGACGAGATCCCTCTAGGACCTCCTTCGTATGCTCCGGATCATCGCCGGATCGCACCGGCTCAAGAAGCCGATCGATGATGGGGAGGAGGGGCTGGCCCCTAGCCGGCACGCCGGAAGTGCCGGCCAGGTTCTCTGCACGCTCCAACGGAGGATGTGCTGACCTCTTGACCTTCTCCAGCTCCGGGGGAGTATCTGCTGCTGCTTTGCCGGCGCCACCTGCCGGCGGCACGGAAGTGCCGGCCATCATCACCTCTGCCGACTCTACTGGGCAAGCGCTACGCCCAGCGTGAGCCAGCAGATGCGACGGAGGATCCGCCGCCACCAGCACCTTCTCCCTGCAAACACTCTCAGTCCCCACGTACACCTCGTGGGAACCGAAAGACATGATCCGGCCATCCCTAGGGAACGGCCGGCCGCCGAGACATCCGGCGTTGTCGCTGATGAAGCTGAGTGAGCCTAGCCTCTGGACGAGGCCAGAGACCACGCGCACTCCCGACGCCGCTATCACGGACCCCGTCCGAATGAACACTCTGCCCAGCATATCGATCTGCCCCACGGTGGGCGCCAAATGTCATCGTGGTGAAACAACATATGCCATGGGATGGCTTAAATGGGGGCCGAACTAGATGCTGGAGGATTCGGGTGAGGGGAGCGAGCTAAGAAGCACGACAGAAAGGAACACACAAGCTACCCAGGTTCGGGTCTCTCGTAAGGAGATAACACCCCTACTCCTGCTCTACTGGTTGTATATCTGGATCGATGGAGTGTACAACAATGTTGCTTCCAAGCTCTCTGCGAGAGGAGGAAGACGAACTATCAACCGAGAGAGTGAGAAGAGATCAACCCTTGCTAGGGTTCCCTGTGCCACCTTATATAGGGGTGGCCAGGGTTACAACGGTCACTTGGACCAAGAGACAGCAGCTACCCTCCAAACAGGACTTGCTGACGATGGCAGGACTCCTTGACTTTCTCCCTGATTGCTCTCGATGTGACTCCACATCCCTGTACGATGTACTTCCTGGACTGTGACCTCTCCACTGTGATGTCAAGGTCGGTACTTGGCACAGTGATGGTTGGTAGACCACCACTGTGCACCCTGTCATCATGATCTGCCTCCATGCTTGGATGTTTCTCTCCTTGATTGTAGGGATGTGACCTTGGTTGACTTCTGTATCCCGGATATAGCCGTTGGCCATATCCTGGACCTATATGCCGGACCAATGACCCATGGTCGGGTAATCCGGCCTCCCCCACTCCTGCATAATATAACAACTAGGTTAGGCCGGCATATCCATATATATGCCGGCACACTTCATCATGTATCCCGGCTATGCCGACATATCTGAACACTGGCCAGGATACGGTTTATATGCCGGCCTGGCCGATACTCTTATATTCCGGCCAGGCCCAACCTTGGTCAACCAGCACAAAGTCATCCACTTTCCTTATGTCTTTCTAATCTCTTGACCCTACTGGGGGTCATCCCCTCAACACAAACCCAGAGCTTGGCTGGTGGGGTTGGACCCCAGCTGATTGGGCTAGGCCAGGCCAATGGGCCAAGGCCCATTTCCTAAAGCAAATTCCAGAAATTCATTTTCAATTCAAATCTTTTCAAATTAAATTCTAATTTGAAACTTAATCAACTGTTAGAATTACCTCATAAAATAATTTTTTCTGTAATTAATTGTATATTTGATTACCATTATATATTACCTCACTTTTCAAAATAAATTCAAAATGTGATATTCTTTAATTTCCATTTTTCCAAAAACCTTAATTTTTGTTAAACAAAATAAAAATTAAGTCTTTTCTTTATTAAATCAATCTTTTTCCTTTCAAATAACTTTAACTAGGATTTCATAATTTCAATTTGCTTTCAAACTCTAATTGAGTGCTTGAATTACCATGTTTAGGGTAAAACACACCAATATTACCAAGTGTTGTATTAAAACACTTTAATAATACCAGGTCTTGGGTAAAACACACAAATAAGTAAACAAAGTAAATGAATCATCATGCATGGCATAGCATTGCACATAGCGTCCATTTGCTTCTTTAAACATTGTCCTTATCGGACAATGATGGTATCTTGTAGAACAAGGAGATCCGGAGCATCGCCAAGTATCCGACTCCACTACCTTTCAGTCACAAGGCAAGTTTATCTTGCTCATATCTCTTGGTTGCACTGGTTTGGAAACTATTTGCAAAGTGTTGACTTTTAACTCTAACATTTCAAAAAGGATTGAAAACCTAGTTTCATAAATAATATGACTAGTGATTATCGACCAGTGGTGATAACCTAGGAAGGCTAGCAGGTGGAACCACGGTAAGATTGTTGTGGCGGAGGTTCCACTTGCACGGGAAAGTAAACCCTAGGACTAATTACCAATGCCACAGTTATTTTTGTGCTGTAAAACCCGTGTCGTCTAGGAGACTTGGAATGGGACGGGAAAGTCATCTGTATCTTCTCTCGTTCGCATGTCAACGGACACTTCAGCTACCATTCACCGTATGTCTTGCGGGAATACGTGCACATGGGTGGGACCCCTTAGTGCCCACGGCCACTAGTGTTTATGATGGTCCGCAAGAGGCGCCTAGGTACTTCATCGTTGGGGGTGAATATCAGGGGCTAAACCTGCTTTGCGTGAATTGGTGGGCATGCGTTGTGCGAAGAAGGCAGTGAATGGCTTGGATCAATGACTGGGCCCCACACCAAGGAAGTGTGGACGGGAATGTACGCCCGGTTGTGCAGCAAGGCTTTGATCTCTTTTGGAAGGACACACCTCTGCAGAGTGTAAAAAGATGTGACATGTTACCCCTTGTTCCGGGAAGGAGCTGCAAACGCTGCAGGAAAGGTGCTCTCAAGGCACTAATACCCTGTGTTGGCTGTTGGGCATAGTTTTCATAAGTAAAAGCAATATTTCAAGAAACCTTTGATAAAACCTTGCATTGGCCTATGACTCTTTTGGGTCCATGGCTGTAGTTAGTGCATATCACACAACTTCTTTCTAAAGAAACCTGCTGGGTAACGCTCGTTACTCACCCCAATCTCTTAAACCCTTGCTAGACTATGAAGAATTAGATGAAGCAACATTGAATGCCATCGGAGGACAAGAAGACATCTTTTATGAGGAGCCAGACCTCTCGCGTGGAGTTGAAGGGGTGGACTACATCATATGGTATGGAGTCGCTTTTGACGATGAGTCTGAGTGAAGAGTAGTCTAACTAGTAGTTTCGTCTAGATTCGAGGAACCGAGCAGTTGTAGTATAGAAATAATCTGTTGAGTTCTTCGAGTGTTTATTTGCATCTTTCTCCATTTGTTGTATAATCACTAAGCACTTGAGATGTTCTCTTATAGAGCATTTTGTTCTCAGCACGCTTTGGTTTGTAATAATAATACTATCAGTTTGTATTTGGACCCGCAATGTTTCTGTTGTACCACTCTGAGGGATGTAATTCTTGTGGAGGGTTGTTCCGCAAGTGTTATATCAACGACTTGCATACTACAACATGCAGTGGTATGCTGGGTCACCACAACTGGTATCAGAGCAATTGCTTTGACCTTAGGTTGGAAACCTAGTAAAGGGATAGAACCTGTAGGAGTCTAGTAGCAACGATAAAGAGTTCTCTAAAATTATGATGGTTATTCACTTGGGAATAACATGGTCATATTTTTAGTGTTACAATTCTTTATTATCATGCATCATTACTAATTCTATATCCTATTCTTGTACAGCTATTATGGCATCGAGAATCCCAGCGCGCACGGTTTGGTCTCAGAGGAAGACTCTAGAGGATTATGAGGGAACTTTGACAGAGCAGTTAGGATCACTGCTACGGGCATTTGGTCTCAGTACCGACATCCCTGTTAAGACCTATACTTACAAGGATGACGGAACTATGGTCAAGTACCGTGTCGTGATCATGTTACCCGACGGATTGGCACCTAGTCCAGTTCAGCCTTCAGGTTAAGGTAGAGGACAGATGGCAGCCTACCATGAGGCAGTAGTTCAAGCTATTGCGACTATCAGGGAGTATAGAGCGGTGGAGTTAGCAGGTACCACTTTCACCACTATTCCTCATGACTCACTTATGGATGAGCCGGGAATGGATCATGATATACTCATGAAGAAGAAGCCCAAGTTGGCAGCTAGACTTCTTAATAGGTATAGGAAGATGGTGGGATCACTATATAACACCCACCAGGTCCTGGTTGAGGACAAGGCGGAGATGCTTGATGACCTCACAGACACTGCTAGGAGGCAGGAGCGAGCACAGATGACTAGGCAGGAGTCGGAGGGATCACACTTCTCACCAGTTGTGGGGACTCACAGTTACCCGACACAGCCTGGACCTTCCAGGTATTCACCTACCCTAGAGCCTATACATTACCCAGTTATCACTTCTAGCATGGAGGCGCAATAGGGTCTCAGGGGAGTCTCGGAGTCCGAGCTTCCCATTGAGAACTCTGATGAGTGGAGGTTTGTCTGGCTGGGAGATGGTCAGCAGTACACTAGTTCCCACGGAGTGTCAGCTCAGGCGGCAGGAGGAGGGAATGCCGTAGCCACTCCTGTGACTACAGAGGAGGAGGATCCTATGGAGGTACAGTTTGAGAGTGCGGAGCCTATTGAGACACCGGTGGTGTAGGAGGCACCATTTGACCACACCTACTGCACTGAGAGTACGTGCTTTGGAGAGGCGGAGCCTTTCCCGACTATGACTGCTCACGAGACCAGTGTCTACTTTGAGAGTTACCTTGGACTGAACGGACTCGTGTTGAGTGACACTTCTGCTATTGACACGTCCGACTCGGACTATGTTCCGGGCGGGAGGCCGTTCGTTCTAGAGACAGTGCGCCGGACTACACGCCAGCATGGATGGACTCTGGGCATGTACTATGAGCCTTGAGACCAGGACAGGATGTCAAGACCAAGTCAGGAGCTAGTTGTGTCTTAGTATTCAGTGAGTACTAGTAGTGAGTTGTAATAATAAGAGAGACGGTAGAACTTTCCAGTCTCGATCTATGAATGTATCTCACCTTAGTGAGGAAGTGTTGTAATAATGACTATGTATCATGGTTTGTATGTGATGTATAATATGTGCTCTATATTTGGTTTTATTGCGATCTTCCATTTGGAGTTGGATTTCTATTTTCCATTGTGTGACTAGTTCTGGGCATGAAGTGAATCTCAGAAAGCATGGGCATGGTGTAATTATGAGATCTTCGCTTTGTGTTTCAGGACTAGAGGGGTTATGGACGCGGGGGTAGCCGCCGAAGTCGAGGAGCAACACTTGGCGCAAGAAGCTCAAGCTAAAGCAATGAATGATCAGCAAGCAGAAATGGAAGCGAAAGCAAAGGCTGATCAAGAAGCGCAAGCGCATTTACCACCACCACCGTTTAGGCCCTTGGCGGAGCAAAGCTTTATGCAATATATGCAGTTTATGCAAGAAACGTAGAACAAGTTTATGCAAGAGCTTATGGGGCAGATTGGAGCCAGAAGGGTTCTGAAAGCGAGGGGGTAAGTCTTTCCGACTTCCTCAATGCAAAACCATTTCCCTTTGCTTCCGCGGTGGAGCCTATGGATGCTGAAGACTGGCTAATGGATACTGAGAGAAAGTTGAAGGCTGTTGGAGCCAATGATGAAGAGAAGGTCTGCTATGCAATACATCTTTTATCCGGACCAGCCGCATCATGGTGGGACAATGAAGTGACACTGCAACTTTCGAAGAAGGTATTCTCATGGGAGGAATTTAAGGAAAAGTTTCGCACCTTTCATGTGCCTGAAAGTATTGTGGAGCTTAAAAGGCAAGAATTTGAAGACCTGAAATAGGGTAGTTCATCTATGATGAGCTATATCGAGGAGTTTACTAGACTCTCTCGTTACGCAAGTGACGAGGTGAGTACTGACAACAAGAGGGTGAAAATATTCCTAAAGGGCTTAGATCCTTATGCGGTGATGTAGATGAAGTTGACTAAGCCACGCAACTTCCAGGACTTGATGGATACAGCCATTACATGGGAGAATGACTACAAGTTGGTTCAGCTGAGCCGACAGAAGAAAGCCAAGACTGAAGCCAAAAGAGTCCAGCCGACTCGTAGTTCCCAGAATTTCAGCTTCAAGCCCAGAGTGAGGACTAGAGGTGTTCCTCCAACCCGGAAGGTATTCTCACCAAAAGGCCAGATCATATGCCATAACTGTGGACTTCCGGGGCATATCAAAAGTGAGTGCGTGAAGTCGAGTATTATCTGCTATGCTTGTGGAAAGGAGGGGCATATTCGACCAGATTGTCCCAATAAACCAGCTGGTGGTTGGCCAGTAAATAGTGGAGGTAAAACAGGCGGAGGTGGAAGACCTGCATCTAGAGGTGGCAACAGTGGCAAAAATAGCAATGACAAGAGAGGCAGGACTTTTGGGAAATTGAATTGCACATCTCTTGAAGAAGCCAACAATTCAGAAACGGCGGTGAAAGGACACGGATGTCGCCTAGAGGGGGGTGAATAGGCGATTAAAACTTTTACGAAAGGCTTGAACAAATGCGGAAATAAACTAGCATTTAATTTATCAAGCTTACAAAACCTAAATAGACTAGGCTCACCTATGTGTACCAACAACTTATGCTAAGCAAGACAAGTAGCAAGGTGATAGCAAGATATATAACTTCAAGCACGATGGCTATCACAAATGTAAAGTGCATAAGTAGTGGAGCTCGGATAAGAGTTACCGAGGCACGAAGGAGACGAAGATGTATCCCGAAGTTCACTTCCAAAGGAAGCTAGTCTCCGTTGGAGAGGTGTGGCGGATTAATGCACTCCGAACGCCACAAAGGCCTCACCTTGAGATGTGGTAGCACAATGCTCACCAAATGCCACAAAGGCTCACCTCAAGATGCAAAGGCACGCTACACACCAAATGCCAAAAAGGCTCACCTTATTCTCCTCGCGCTCTCGCACAAAGCAAGATGCCACGATCCACTATGGGACACTTGAGGGCGGTCACCGAACCCGTACAAGCTTGGGGCAATCTCCACAACTTAATTGGAGGCTCCCAAGAATCGCCACAAAGGCACCACAAAGGTTGGGGAATCTCCACAACTTAATTGGAGGCCCCAAGTAAATGCCACAAAGGCCACTAAGCCGTCTAGGGTTCCAAGAACCCAAGAGTAATAAGCTCACAACTTCCACTTACCGAATCTCCGAGGAGAACTCAAACCGATGCACCAAATGCAATGGCAAGAGCACACAAAGTGCTCAAATCCTTATCACTCAAATCCTACCAAAGCAACTAATGCTATGGAGAGATATGAGAGGAAGAACAAAGGAAATCCACAAAGAACTCCAAGATCTAGATCCAATAGGTTCCCCTCACTTAGAGGAGATTTTGATTGGTGGAAAGATAGATCTAGATCTCCTCTCTCTTTTCCCTCAAGAAGATGCAAGAATCATGGGAGGGATTGAGAGATAGAGCAAAGCTTCAAGGTCAACAATGGAGGAGAGTGAGAATAGGAAGGCACCAGCCCAAGGAGGAAGAAGGGGGCCTTTTATAGGTCCCCCACGAAAACTAGCCGTTGCTGGGCACTTACCCCGGAGTCTCCGGCCTTGGGGGCCGGAGTCTCCGGTGCCCCGGGGTCATTCGGGGGCCTTAGGACGGACGAATCAGGTGCCAGGCCGGAGTTGAGCCGGAGACTTTGCGCCTCGGGCCGGAGACTCCGGCCACCCAAAAACTGGCAGGAACACCAACACGAAAACAACAATAACTTGAGCATCCGGACTCCGTGTTTGATGATCTTGAGCTCGTTGGAATCACAACAACGAGCTCTATAAGTATATGCATAGAAACATCATAGTCCAACAAGGGAAGATAAAACCAAATGATGAAAGGTTTGACCTATCTATAAGAGATGAACCAGCAAAACCATCAACATCAAAAACTCAATAAGAATTTCATCCAAAATCCGTTTTTGATGAGTTAGAGCTTGTCATGGAAATAACCACAAGCTCTAAAACCTCACATGGATAAAAGCCAAATAAGAACCAAGAAAGATGATGGCAAATATGCAAAGGTTTGAGCTTTCTTCGAACGATGCGGTTAAGTTACTCACTCGAGAGCCCCTCTTGATAGTACGACTACCAATCCTATAACCCGGTCTCCAAACTAACACACGAGACCGGTAGAAGAGAAAACCTATCAAGAACAAACCTTTGCCTTGTGTATTCGACTTGAGCTTGATGAAGACGATCTTTTCCACCTCAAGATGGAATTCCTTTCTTGATTGCGCTAGCTTGATGAAGTCTTGTGGATTGCTCCCCCATAAATCAATATGGGAAAGACTCTCTTAGGAATATCTTCACATAGCCATTACCACCAAATAGAATACATGCATCAAGCATATAGTCTCCTTGAGATGGCACATCTTGATCTTGACTTCTCATCCATGAAGACGATCACCACTTAATAATATCCTAGCCCGAGATCACAAGATCCCACTCGATACATTATGTATGCTTTGAGAGTTGATCAACTTGAATCCCATCTTTGCACATTGACTTGATCAACCTTGTATCCTTCCTTCTTCCTTCATGATGATGATGTCTTGAAGGTAAACACAAATGTCCACTCAATTATATTCTTCAAGACATAGTTGCAATAAGCTCAATTCTCATATGACCATTCTTCCGATATTTCCTTGAATAACACATTGGTCATCACTTAAAGTTCTTCATTTGATCCTTCTTGCAACCTTCAAGCCAACATATGGTTCAAGCATTGTCTATGGACATGTCCTACAAATATAACTCAATGCAAACATTAGTCCATAGAGATTGTCATTAATTACCAAAACCACACATGGGGGCTCCATGCTCTTTCAGGCGGTCATAGGTACGCTCAGCATCCTTACTCATCCCGGCAAAGTTCTTTTTGATATTGGCGCCACTACATCATTCATTTCCAAGAATTTTGTTGAAAAATATGGGTTAAGGTGTCCGGCGATAGCTCATCCTATGACTATGGTGACGGCCAGGGGTAAACTTTTAGTAACCCAATTCAAACTAGATCAGGTCATTAGGATCTGTGATTGTCCTTATTTCGCCGATCTCTATGTTCTTCCACTTAAAAACATTGAAGTTGTTCTGGGTATGGATTGGATGTCCGATCATGGAGCACACATTGATTATGAAGAGAAGACAGTATCTATCCGGAAGCCTGGAGGTGGGAGAATCACTTATCAAGCAGATGAGCACACCCATGTTGAGATTGGGATTCAACTCAACTCTCTGAAGGAGGCCAAGCTGGCGGATATTCTAGTGGTTAATGAGTTCATGGATGTATTTCCTCAAGAATTACCGAGAATGCCACCGGATCGGGAGATAGAATTCACCATTGATCTGAAGCCAGGCACAACACCGATATCGCAAGCACCATATAAGATGGGTCCTAAAGAATTGAAGGAACTAAAGGAGCAGCTGGATGAGCTGGAGAGTAAGGGATTTATCCAAGAAAGTATATCACCTTGGGGTTCACCAGTTATATTTGTGGATAAAAGAGATAGAGGGCGAAGAATGTGTGGGGATTTCAGGAATCTGAACAATGTTACCATCAAGAACAAGTATCCTTTACCAAGGATTCAGGATTTATTTGATCAAGTTCATGGAGCTGGGGTTTTCTCGAAGATTGATTTGAGATCTGGATATCATCAAATGATCAAGCCAGAAGATGTACCAAAGACTGCATTTGTCTCAAGGTATGGGCATCAGGAATATTTGGTTGTTCCTTTTGGTTTGACCAATGCTCCAGCAATCTTCATGAATTTGATGAACAAGATTTTCATGCCATATCTGGACAAGTTTGTGATAGTGTTCATTGATGATATTCTGTTATATTCAAAGGATAAAGAGGACCATGCCAAACATCTTAGAATAACATTCAAGTGCTAAGGGAACATCAGCTGTATGCTAAATTCAGCAAGTGTGAGTTCTGGTTGGACCAAGTGGAATTTCTTGGTCATGTCATCAGCAAGGAGGGAATTGCAGTTAATCCAAGCAAAGTTCAGTCAGTTTTGGATTGGCAAGCACCCACCAACGTGAAGGAAATTAGAGGTTTTCTGGGAATGGTCGGATACTATCGGAGATTTATTGAAGGATTTTCGAAGATAGCAGGGCCAATGACAAAATTGTTAAGGAAGAATACTCCATTTGAGTGGACTGATAAATGTGAAGAAAGTTTCCAAGAGCTGAAGAAGAGACTTACAACAGCACCTATCTTAGCAGTGCCAGAAACTAGTAAGGATTACACAGTTTACTGCGATGCATCCAAGAATGGATTGGGTTGTGTATTAATGCAAGACCGTAAAGTGATAGCATATGGTTCAAGACAACTCAAGCCACATGAAGTCAATTATTTAACACATGACTTAGAGCTAGCAGCAGTTGTGTTTGCTTTGAAGAAATGGAGACAATTCCTCTATGGAGCCAAATGTGAGTTATATACTGACCACAAAAGCCTTAAATACTTCTTTACTCAGAAGGAGTTGAATATGAGATAGAGGAGATGGTTGGAGTTGATTAAAGATTATGACCTTACCATCAACTATACACCTGGAAAAGCCAACGTGGTAGCGGATGCATTAAGCCGGAAGAGCACGGAGACTCAATTGATGACTAGAGAACTTCTAGAGGATCTGCTCAAGGATTTAGAAAGACTGGAGATACAATGTCTAGAAGTCTAATCTTTGGGAAATATATCTACCATGAGGGTGATGGAAGAAAGGCAAAGTGACTTGAAGTATACTATATTCAGACGACAAGATGAAGATCCTTTCATTGCTGAAGAGATTCGCATAATTGAAGAAGGAAGACCATCTGAATTCCGTCTAGGTGATTTTAAATCACTCTGGTTTCAAGACAGAATTTGTGTGCCAGATATACCGGAGATCAAAGGATTGATACTCTAGGAGGCTCATGAGACACCATACTCCATTCATCCGGGAAGTACCAAGATGTACATGGATCTCAAAGAGTTGTTTTGGTGGAATAATATGAAGCGGGACATAGCCAAGTATGTAGCCGAATGCCACACTTGTCAGAGAGTTAAGGCAGAACATCAAAGTCCAGCGGGTTTACTACAACCTTTGGATATTCCGGAGTGGAAATGGGAGGAAATCGAAATGGATTTCATTACCAGTTTACCTTTGACCAAGAGGCATAAGGATATGATATGGGTGATAGTCGACCGTCTTACCAAGAGTGCACACTTCTTGGCAGTGAACCAGAAAGATAGTGCAGAGAAGTTAGCAGAACAATATGTGAAGGAGATTGTTAGCAAGCATGGAGTGCCCAAGAAGATTGTCTCAGATAGAGGGTCAGTTTTCACATCAGCATTTTGGGCAAGACTTCAGACAGCATTGGGATCACAATTGGATTTCAGCACTGCTTATCATCCTCAAACTGGAGGGCAAACTGAAAGAACAAATCAAATCCTGGAGGATATGCTACGGGCATGTGTCCTAGATTTTGGAGGTTCATGGGATGAACACTTACCTTTAGCAGAGTTTTCATACAACAACAGCTACCAAAGCAGCTTGAAGGCAGCACCATTTGAAGTACTCTATGGACGCAAGTGTCGATCTCCAATCTGTTGGTTTGAACCAGGAAGCAACAAATATTTTGAGCCAGATTTCATCAAAGAGAAGCAAGGCATTATCGATATCATTCGAGGCCGTTTAAAGATAGCACAGAGTAGACAGAAGAGCTATGCAGACCAAAAGAGACGGACATGGGAGCCTAAGGTAGGAAACATGGTCTACTTGAAGGTTAGTCCTATGAAGGGAATCAAGAGGTTCGGTATTAAAGGTAAGTTAAGCCCAAGGTATATTGGACCATTCAAGATTTTGAGTCAGAATCGGAGTGTTGCATTTGAATTGGAGCTTCCAGAAAAGTTGAAGCAAGTACACAATGTCTTTCATGTATCTCAACTCCAAAAGTGTCTGAAAGCACCTGAAGATTCCATTACTCATGATGATCTAGATTTCAAGCAGATTTGACTTATGAGGAGAAGCCAACAAAGATCTTAGAGGAGAACTGGAAGAGGCTTCGGAATCGTGCAATAAAGTTCTACAAAGTGCAATGGAAACATCACTCTGAACGAGAAGCAACTTGGGAAAAAGAAGTAGATTTGAGACAAGCATATTCAGAACTCTTCAGGTACACAAATTTAACCCAACGTTTAGGAAAAACGAATGGTAGAGTTAGGACCTCTGTGCATCCATGCATCTAAAAGCTGAATAAATTTTTCACAAATTCAAACACCTGAGAGAACAAGCTTCTATCTGATAATATTTAGGGTTAGATGTTATTAGATTGTTATGGGCTTTGTGATGAACTCTTGATGATGTTGTTTAAGTGATTGTGGTATTTTATTTTGATTTAGGTTATTGTTGAATTCGGAATAAATAATCCTTATTAAAACAAAACTCAATATTAAATTGAGTTGGAAATTAAAAATTAAAAGATAAATAATAATAATAACAGAAGTATTACTTTATTGATATAAAACAATCATACAATGTCTTTACAATATTGTAACTGAAAGTAGAATTACAAAAGTGAAAAAGAAAAGAAACCTAATTCTAAACTATCTATTTCATCTTCAAGATCTCCATGTTGATCTTGAATCAATAACCTGCAAAATAAATAGCAAATAAAAAAAACAGAGTTAGGGTTAGAATTAAATAACTCTCAGACTTTGGCAATTTATATTGCCATTTGCATCATTGAGTATTTGGATCAAGAATAGTATCTATTCTGTTCAAAACCGGGGTACAAAGTGTTTGTGTATCAAGCCCACCATCACAACACATCCAGGGATTGGATTAGATCGAACCTGAGTGAAGCACCCAGGCTAACAGCTTACAAGCAGCACAGTCACACTGACTGAATGTGGTGCTGTCACCACCACAGCTCCTGAGCTGAACCGGCAGCAGCAAGTAGTGCACAGCTGAGTGAGGGACACAGCCATTCGGCCAGACCAAAACAACCAGGAGAACACCAAGTTCTCACCTCATCATCACACCATTCGACACACCAAATCAAGGGATTGAATCCCTGGAAGCTGAAGAAGGTGGCAAGGTGGAGCAGCCCCTGACCAGGAGGAGAAGGGAAGGCACCAGGAGCTTACCAGGAGGAGAAGGGCAGGCACCAGGAGCTGAACCAGGAGGAGAAGGGCAAGCCTGGGGCAAACCACAACTCTCTAGCAAGCAGTAGCAGCTCAACATCAAGACTTTAGCTGCAAAACTCCAGCCAACAGGTTGCTACTCTTGCACCTCATATATCACTGCCAGTGCATGAAATCATGCATGGTTGGGTGTTGTAGAAAATCCCTCAGACTTGCAAAGTGGTGCTTTGTCAAGTTCATCACTGGGAGTTGTTGTTTAAGCCAAATAGATACAACCAAGATCACAGCCTCAGCTTGTGCTTCACTAGCAAGCTTAGCATAGCATAAGAGTTAGCATTCACATAACCAAGTTGTGATGGGCACATATCCAACAAGATATGCACCTCAGACACACAACATGGCTAACACAAGTATCAAATCACAAACCTTGGGTACTTATGCATGAAAAGCACCTCATAGTTGTGTGAATGGCCTCAGACCAGCATCACTGGCCTGTAACAAGGTAAATTTCACCAACAGTTAGCCATTACAGGATTGGTTGCTGGGCACATGACCAAATGGTCAGGCACCTCAACACAAACACAACCATAGTTTCTGAAAACCAACCAGAGAGAGAAGTTCACATATATCATTTTCCCTAGCTTCTGCAAGGAATCAGTAGGACCAACAGCAACAGAACTGAATTAATGAATTCAGTTGCACACATATAGCTTTGCTATCAGGACATCACAGATAAAGCCTAGGGCAAGATCACAGCCATTTCAGTACACCATTAATACCAAAGAATTTTGGTCAAATCATTTTCCCAGTTTTATAACTAGGAATCATTAGTCTGAATCACAACTTATCATTGAACATTTCAACAAAGTAGGGTTCAGACTAACACCCTCACAGGCTAGTTCACTGACAGAGAAGTGAGAGGCAGTAGAATCACCAGTTACAAGCACAGCAGCACTTAACTGAATCCAGACAACAAACTAGCAACAGCTAACAGCTGCACAGAATCATGTTTGTGGGCTCGGTGCACTGGTCATGGCAAGTTGGCCAGTAACCGTGGCCGAAGAAGAGAGGATAGAGGAAGAGGAGGAAAGGATTGTTGATGGCGCGTGTCGGTGTTCTGGATACCGGGGTATCCCGGTCCACCTGCTCCTGGGCCCCTTCAACGGCCCAGCTTCGGCCCAGGGGAGGAACGACGACCAAGGCTCAGCGGAGAAGACCCTCATGAGGAGGCGCCTCATGAGGAGAACGACGGCACAACGTCTAAGTACCAGAAGACCTCCTCACGAGCTGTTCCTCGTGAGGGGAAGGACCACATCCACGTCAGCTCGGCATGTTTCCGTGCTGAGCAAGAAGATAAGGGCAGAAGACCGCGTACCGTCCACGCTACCCCCAACAGGGAGGAGACCAGCTTTCGCCGTGTCTTCATAAAGCTGCACAGTGGTTGTTGGCCACACCCCTAAAAATAGGGTGGACGGTGCAGGGCGCCAGAGGAGGACGTCAGCTTCCTCCACCTACTCCTGTGGACCAGCGCCACTACTCTACGAAGACTACGTCTACAGAAGACCCACGTTGACAGCTGTCCTCCCTCCTTGGCCGTGTGTGGCAACCCCTTCCCCAAGAAGATAAGGGGAAGGAGGACCAGGCCGCTATAAAAGGAAGGGAGGCCACCCCTTAGAGGGGATCCGATCTTCTACTCCGGGCTCCTAGCTAGGCTAAGTTGGTTCTTCTACCTCCGGCCAGTTAAGAGCTCTATAACCAAGACCTTGTACTCCTCACGAGGTATCGCATCGTAATACAAGAAGGCAGGAAGTAGGGGCTTTACCTCACCACGAGGGCCCTGAACCTGGGTAAAGCTCGGTGTCTCCCTCTCTGCAGTGCGTTGTGCGTTCGATGTCTCGAGGCTTCCGTCATTGTGTTTCGTTGCGATCCAAGATCTCCCACGTTCAGCCCCCTGCGTTCGAATCTTTGGGTCCGTCGCGTGGTACCCCATGTTCTTGCGACACGAAATCCATCGACATTTGGCGCGCCAGGTAGGGGGCTGTGGTGTGATTTCTTCTAGATCTGCTTCGACATGACCGACGCCAACGCAAGGCTCGAGCGTCTTCGCCGCCGCAATGACGTTCAGGGTCAGACCGAGCCCATCTTCCATCGTCGAGATGCCTCGGCCGGGAAGGAAGAAGAGGAAGACCTGGAGTCCTCCTACCTCCCGTCCGGGCGTGCAGAGCCTTCGCTCTCCTTCACCGCCACCGCCACTTCTCGCGCTCATTCTGGGAGTCAGCTGTCCCCTGCGCAGGCTCTCGCCATGGCGCAGGAGCTGCTGCGCTATCAGCCCACTGATGACGGGTGTGAGGGGTGGCGCGTTCGAATCGCCGAGCTCGTCGCCATCGCCAATGAAGACCCGACCCAGGAAGGATCCCAGGGCGCGGGAGAACCAGATCCGGCGACGGGGCGCCGCGCCCCAGGCGCCGGAGATGGGAAGGCCGCCAAGGCCAAGAAGGTGGCTTCCCGCGCCGCATCTTCGCCGCGCGGGGAGCCCAGCTGCCAAATCGTCCAACGCGCTCCGAAAGACGCACGCGTCTCCCTTGAGCGCCGCCACAAAAATCATGACCGCGCCATCGATGACATCGGCGAAGCTGGCAAGAACGTCAAGACCCATGGGGACCCGATCTACAACCCCGGGTGCCTTGCTCTCGTTCGCCAGCAACGCTATGTGGTCTGGCCTGACAAGTTCAAGCCGGACATCGGCACACGGTACGATGGGACCACCAACCCCGTCGAGTTCCTCTAGCTCTACGTCGTCACCGTCCAGGCCGCGCGTGGACATCAACGTGTGATGGCCAATTGGTTCCCCATGGCCCTCAAGGACGCTCCTCGAACTTGGCTCATGAATCTTCCTCACGAATCTGTGACTTCATGGAAGGACTTGTGTCGTCAGTTCATCGCCAACTTCATGCCCACGTATGAGCGCCCCGCCACCAAGAATGATCTCAAGGCGGTGCATCAGTACAAGGGTGAGACGCTTCGTCAATACATCCAGTGCTTCAGCCAGATGAGGAACAAGATCCCCAAGATCTCCAACGAGGAGGTCATCTCCGCATTCTCCACGGGCGTCTCCGACATCAAGATGAGAGAGAAGCTGTCCGTGAATGATGAGCTAGCTTCCGTCGTCAGGCTCTTCGAGATTGCTGACCGATGCGCCAAGGCCGAGGAGGGGAGGCTCTTCGTGCACAACCTGCCGGAGGCGCTTCCCCCAAAGCCGAAGTCTAAGGACCCCAAGCGCAAGGAAGCCGCAGCCCTCGCGGTGGAGCCTGATCATAAGCAGCACCGCGGGGACCGCTCCGAGCGCGATAAAGGTCGGCATCGTCGCTACTGCATCCTCCACAAGAAGGACACCCACAATACCGATGATTGTTGGATCGTCCGGAAGTTTCACGAAGAAAATGGTGTGACCAAGCGTCATGGGAGTAGCCATAGCAACAGCAAGGGCGGATCCCGGGGCGATCGCCGCGACGATGACCGGGACGAGGGTCGCTGTCGCGATGGTCTGTCTCGTGCAGATCTCGAGCCGCAACCGCTGCCTCCATTGGCGAATGATCATCGGGAAGAGAACCAGGGGGGCTATCAAGAGCCGCGAGGCTTTGCCGCTTGCCTCCTGGGTGGAGCCCAGGCTCCTTTGTCTAACCGCCACTTCAAGCAGCTATCGCGAGAGATCGCGGCGGCGCAGCCCAGCACCAATAATCGTTTGATGAAGTGGTCCACTAGCAAGATCGGCTTCGACGAGGAGGATCATCCGACCTCCACTAAGGGCGTGGGCACAATACCTCTCTTGTGCACGCCTACCATCAATAACATCGCCGTCAATCGTACCCTCATTGATGGAGGGGCCGGGCTCAACATCATCTCCGTTGAGGTGTTCGAGAAGATGCAGGTATCGTACCATCGGCTCATGCCCACTCGGCCGTTCTTCGGGGTGACAGAGGGTTCTACAACGCCAATCGGGCAGGTACGCCTGCCCATCACCTTCGGCACTCGGGACAACTACAGGACAGAAAGCCTCGACTTCGACGTCGCCTACATCGCGCTGCCATACAATGCCATCCTTGGCTATCCCGCTTTGGCGAGATTCATGGTGGCAACGCACCATGGCTTCAATGTCCTCAAGATTCCGGGCGCCAATGGCACGATCACCATGCGCTGCAATGAGAAGGACGCTCTCCGATCTGTGGAGCATGTCTATCGTGAGGCCGCCGCCATGTTCCCCGCCGACGAAGATTTGCTGGAACATTCCGGTGACCCCACGAGGAAAAAGCAGCTCGTGTCTCAGGAACGCGCTGCTGCGAAGAAGGCCTCTCTCGAGCCCCTCCCGCCGGGCTCGACAGGCAAGAAGCTCGAAGCCTCTGTGTCGCCTACTCCAAGTGAAGACTTAGTCCATCTGATGCTGGACATGAGCATTGGGGAAGTTGCGGTACCTTCGGGGAGGAGGCCCCAGTTCACCCAAGAGCGCTCTGCTACAAAGAAGGTCCCACTCCAGGCTGGGGGCTGCGAGAACTTCGTCACCATTGGGGCAGGGCTTTCCCCCAAATAGGAAAGCGTGCTCGTCACCTTCCTGCGAGCAAATTTTGACATGTTTGCTTGGACTCCATCAGATAGGCCTGGCGTTCCCAGGGAGGTGATTGAGCACCACCTAGCCGTGTGCCCACAGGCACACCCCGTGAAACAAAAGACCAGGAAGCAAGCGCAAGAGAAGCAAGACTTCATCATCCAAGAGATAGAGAAGCTGAAGAAGGCTAAGTTAATACGCGAGGTAGCCCACCCCACTTGGATTGCAAACCCGGTGGTTGTCCCAAAAGCTAATGGCAGTGGGCGCCTTTGCGTGGACTTCACAAGTCTTAACAAAGCCTGTCCCAAGGATCCTTATCCACTCCCGAGGGTAGATCAAATCATCGACTCCACTGCCGGTTGTGACCTCCTTTGCTTCTTGGATGCCTTCTCTGGCTATCATCTGATCAAGATGGCAAGGGAGGACGAAGAGAAAACTGCCTTCATCACACCTTGCGGCGTGTACTGCTACGTCTGTATGTCCTTCGGCCTGAAGAACGCAGGGGCCACTTTCCAGAGGCTCATGCATAAGGCCTTGGGGCTCAGATGGGAAGGAATGCGGAAGCCTACATCGACGACATCGTCGTCAAGACTCGCGAGAGTCACACCTTCATCAAGGATTTGGAGGAAACCTTCGTCAACCTGAGGAAGGTAAACATCAAGCTCAACCCCGCCAAGTGCGCCTTCGGCGTACCGTCGGGAAAGTTGTTGGGGTTCCTCGTGTCTCATCGTGGGATAGAGGCAAATCCTGACAAAGTCAAGGCCATCAAAGAAATGCGTCCTCTGCACAATCTTAAAGAAATGCAGCACCTCGCAGGATGCATGGCAGCCCTAGGGCGCTTCATCGCAAGGAGTGGGGAGAAGGCCTTACCCTTCTTCAAGCTCATGAAGCGCACTGGGAAGTTCGAGTGGACTCTGGAAGCTGACAAGGCCTTCGTCAAGCTGAAGAGGTATCTCACGAGCCCACCGATCATGGTTGCCCCAACATTCCGCGAGCCCTTGCTGCTTTACATCATAGCGACTCCGAGAATGGCAAGTGCTGTCCTTGTCGCGGAACGGGATGCCAAGGTAATCGCCAAAGAAGGAATCGATCCTCCTTGCCCGGGGGCTCCTCCTGAGGAAGAAGCGGCAACCTCTCCTGTTCCACAAGAGGGACTACTTGCTGCAACTTCGCCGACCGAGCCGCTCTCACAGAGCGATGCTCCTGAGCCTCACGAGGAGAAGACCCCCGAGGGCACCACCAAGGTGCAAAAGCCCGTGTACTTCGTCAGCACGGTGCTACACGACGCGCGGGAGCGCTACACCATGCAGCAAAAGCTGCTCTACACCCTGTTGATCGCTTCAAGGAAACTACGACATTACTTCCAGGGTCACCCGATTAAGGTGGTCACTGATCGGCCCCTAGAAACCATTCTACGCAACCCAAATGTCACCAGGCGGGTGGCGGAATGGGCCGTGGAGCTACAACCCTCTGAGATCTCCTTTCAAACCACCAAGGTGATCAAGAGCAAAGCATTGGCTGAGTTCACAGCCGAGTGGACTGACCCATTCGCCGACGAGCCTCTAGAGGAGGAGTATGTGCTTCCAGGAGAAGAAGCCCCAGGCCTCTGGGTCATGCACTTCGACGGCGCCTTCAACCTTCCCGGCGCGGGGGCTGGAGCCATTCTCACCTCTCCCTCTGGGGACAACCTCTTCTAGGACGTCCAGCTCTGCTTTAAACCAGAGCACAAGGTCTCCAACAACATCGTGGAATATGAAGGACTACTCGCTGGGCTAAGGGCAGCGCACGCCTTGGGCATCAAGCGCCTCATCGTCAAGGGGGATTCACAGCTGATCGTGAACTTCTCGAACAAGAGTTATACTCCAAAAGATGAGCACATGGCAGCTTATCTTGAGGAGCTTCGGAAGATGGAGAAACGCTTCTAGGGATTGGAGCTGAAGCACATTCCAAGAGGAGAGAACGTGGAAGCGGATGAAATCGCCAAGTGCGCCTCTCATCGCCTGGCACAACCTGCCGGAGTATTTGAGGAGCGCCTCTTCAAGCCATCCGCTTATCCGACATCGGTGAGATCCGACCCTCCGCCTGCCTTGCCACCGCCACTGGAGCAGGAGGCTCCGGATTGCGGTTCTCCTTCGGGCGACCGTGTCCTCTTGGCATTGGCGCGACAGGAAGGAGTGGATTGGATACTCGAGCTCAAGGCCTTCCTCGTCAGCAGCAGGCTCCCGGAAGATGAATCCGAGGACGTGAGGATAGTACGCCAAGCTTCGGGATACTGCGTCAAGGACGGTGACTTGTACCGGCATCGCCCAAACGGCATCGCTCTGAAGTGCATATCTACTCACCAGGGCCAAGAGCTTCTCCGGGATATTCATGCCGACGAGTGCGGGCATCACACTTCTGCTTCAACTCTCGCTGCAAAGGCGTACCGAAGCGGCTTCTACTGGCCGTCAGCTCGCGAGGATGCCGCTGAGATGGTCAAGAGGTGTGAGGCATGCCAATTCCATGCCAAGCAGATTCATCAGCCGGCGCAGGAACTACAAACCATCCCACTCACTTGGCCCTTTTCCATCTGGGGACTGGACATCATTGGTCCATTCCCTAGAGCGCAAGGGGGCTACCGCTACCTCTACGTCGCCATCGACAAGTTCACCAAGTGGGTGGAGGTGGAACCGGTGTGCACCATTCCGGCCAGGTCCGCAGTCAAGTTCATCCGAGGACTGGTCTGTCGTTTTGGTGTGCCCAACCGCATAATCACCGATAACGGCAGCCAGTTCACCAGCGGGTTGTTCCGGGAGTACTGTAACAACTCAGAAATTGTAATCCACTTCTTATTAATTAAAATACCAAATTTTGGACTCAGATAAAACTTTTTATCTATTATTTCATGCATGCATGTATTTTTCTATTGTATGTATTCTATGATTTCATGTGTGTTATTTTGGTTGTACCTTGGTTAGTTAATTCTAAGTTAACCAACAGCAGAAATTGAGACCAATTCTAAGCATCAAAGAAACCAGAAATAAAAATATTAAAGAAAAAGAGAAGAATAAGATGATCTAGGAAATCTGTTTGACTACCCTACTTTGAGCCCTTGGATTAAGAAATCTGTAACTCACCTCCATGTTTGGCTAGTTAGTTGAGCTTGACCAAGTTATATACCAACTCAACCGACAAATTTCTAACCAAAATGCAAATAGAAACATCACCCAAACTTCAATCAAACTTTGAATCTGAAACAGAGACTATACCAAAATTTGAAATAAGATTTCTGCAAAACCTATTCTTTCTTCAGAACAAAAATATGACTAGAAACCTTGGCCAATATGCTGATCACCCAAAGTGGAAAATTTCAAAAATTCAAATTTAAATCTCTTGTGGGCATTTCGTCGAACACTGGCAGACACAAATCAAAGCAAATCGAATTCACTGTGGGCTGCACTGTTCTTGCTCGCTCGAGGACTGTAGCCACGCTCCTGGACGATGCCACGGTCGAGCCCCGTGCCCTCTGCCACGACCCAAGCCGTGAGAACTGGAGGGAAGAAGGGAAATGCGCCCAGGGCCCCCTCCCAGTCCTTCTTCTTCCTGCACGTTGCCGACCGCCATGGATGCGCCAGAGCCGACCCACAGCCCTCTGCAGCCGAGGCGACACCCTCCCAGCACGCCCCCGAGGCCGCCGTGCCCGGTGCGACCTCCGAACGCCGCCAGGACCCCCGCACTGGCCACGCGCTGGTCGCCTTGCCCCCGGCCTCCCGCGACTATAAAAACCCCCGTCGATCACCCCCAGAGGAAGCACACGACCACCGCAACCGATCCCCACTCTTCTCTCTTCCTCTCTCCCTCGGAAATGTCCGATCTCTGCACGGGAGCGCCGCCGCGTTCTGGAGGATTTCGGGCACCATTGGAGCTACTGCTGGTGCGAGGTGGAGGAGCGGAGCCGCCGCTGTCGATCTGCATCACCACCGTCAAGCTCTGCTTCCTCTCCGTCACGCCCTCGCCGTCGAACACTCGTCACTGCAACGCCGGTGAGCCTCTGGTCTGTCCCGGGGTAGACGACGACGATGCACCGTTGGATCTTGATCCAACGGGAGCATACCGGTTCGGCGATTCTAATTAGATCTGACGAGTGGACCCCATCTGTCAGATTCAGTTTTAAAACATTCCCGCCCCGCGCGAAACGTTTTCTGGGCCGGCCCGTTCGGGTTTTGTTCAGAATCGGCCTGTTAGGTTAGAAATCGGTCCGTTTCGTTTTTAATTATTCTCCCGCCTTTTCGAATTAATTCAAAATAGTTTCAGATATGATTTTCAAACTTAAATTCCAAGAGTTTTACAAATCCTTTTCTAGCAAATAAATATGCGTTGGAAAGCTTGTAAAATGCTCTACACTGTAGGACTGATTGGAATTCAATTTGAATTAGGAATTTAATTAGATATGAATAGTGTGACCATAGCTTTATTAATCATAGAAGATTTCTAGAAAATTGTTTAAGCCTCCTAAAATCATGAAATTTAAATTGTGAACTCACCAATGACCTCCCCTACTGTTAGTCAACCCTAATCAACTCAAACCCTGTTAGTGTTATCAATTAGACCCTAACCCAACTCTAGTTAGTAACATAAAATGATAGATCCCTATCATACACTTAGAATTAATTTGCCCTCTTTACCAATTCACTTAGTTAATCCCTCCCCACTTGAACTAATCTTAGTACCCCTAAACCAATACCAATGCTTAGAAAGTGAACAACATAGGACACTTAGTAGAAACTCTAGCTTGCACACTTGATGAAAACTTAGAAACAAAACTTACAATCCAACTCCATAAAATGCAACATGAATGCTATTGTTAGCAAACAAAGATGTGTGCTTGGTGTGTTGTTAGCATTGTGTAGTGATTGTGTGCTTTGTGTTTATTCGTTATTAGACGCTAGTGTTGCCGAGGAGGATATTGGAGGGGATTATTATCAAGAAGAAGAAGAATACCCCGGACACTTTGCCAACCAAGGCAAGCCATCCTTTGATTCATACTCCCAATGCCTAGTTTTAATATTGCATTCTACTTGTTTTAAGTAAATTGCATGATTGAATTGCTAGAGTAGAATGATAGAAGTATAGTGATATCTTGCTTAGCAAGAGCATCAAGCTGAGTTTATCCAATCATATTTAGTAGTATCATCACTCAATGTAGTTGCTTAGTCGCTAATAATATGGAGGCCAGCTATAAGGGGAACTCTATTTGAAAGGTGGTGACTTGAACTTGAAACTTAAATGGGAGATTGCTCCTACATAATGGCTTTATGAAAGAAATCAATCTTGACTAAGAACTATGAAATGTATTTCTCAATGACAACGAGTAATGTACTATGGGAGCCAACCATACCGTACGACCACATTACCCCTATATGGGAAGGGGCTTAGTCCGTAGCTTGTTTACCTTAGTATGGGAGGCCTTGTATCAAACCTTTATGGAAGGACACCGTGAGCGGTTACTTCTGAACCAAGTGGATTCCACTAATCCGGCATCCCGGAGTGGCCAGAACTAGAGGCGCCGGAGCGGGGATTCCGTATCCCGGGCTCTAGGGAAGGATCCTATACTAGGGTGAGCAAGTGAAAGAGTTTGTTTGATTATCTGAACCCCGCATACTTGTGTATGACGATCCGTGGATTTCTCCCGGCAGATGTATCAAATCTTGTGGGTAAAGTGTACCCCTCTGCAGAGGTTTTCAAACTATTCGAATAGCCGCGTCCGCGGTCATGGACAGTTGGCAAGCTGTACTTGACTTTTGTCAAGAATAAAAATAAACAACGGTGAGCCGGGTGAATGACTTGACTTGACCTTTATGTTGACACACTTGAAGTTCTTCTTTAGATTGAACTTAGAGAACTAAACTTCGTTTCTACCAATGAACATTCTTGGGAAATAAAACTAGCTTTTCCAAATAAACTTAGTGCTTAGTCCACTATACCAAACTTGCATATCTACTTCATCATTTCATTTATAAGATGGTTTGCGAGTGCATCCAATGTACTCATGGCTGTGTCCCTGGCTATCAACTTGGCCAGACTATGGGGAAGAGTACCAGGAGGAAGCGTATGAAGAAGAGTGCCAGAACTAAGCTCGTCTCCATGAGTCGCCATTGCCTGTAGGGTGAAGGCATGGACCCAAAGACGTTATTTCCGCTGCTATATTGTGTTGTAATATGAACTTGGTCTCTATGACCATTGTATTTGAACCATCATATTGTAATGTCTATGGAACTGGTTACCAACTACGTTATGTCTATCGCAACAATGGTTCTGGGATTGCGGTGGAATGCATAACGGGCACTTCGAATTTGTTATCAAATTTGAGGTTGTCACAAGTTGGTATCAGAGCCTAGGCTGACCATAGGAGACCTTAGTTAGAACGGAAACTTCTTGGTTGAGTTATTATGTAACTTGGTCAAGCTCAACTAACTGACCACACCTTTGCTTGAGTTATAGATTTCTTATTCTAAGTGTCCAAAGTAGGGTAGTCAATAAGATTTCCTAGATCAATTTATTCTTCTCTTTTTCTTTCTTTCTTTGGTTTCTGGTTTCTTTGGCTCTTATAATTCTTCTCTAATGCTTTTGTTGGTTGAGTTAGAACTAACTAGCTATTGCACAACAAAGAAGAATACACATGAAATCATAAAATACTTATAATAGAAAATACATGCATACATGCAATAATAGATAAAAAGTTTTATCTTGGCCCAAAATTTGGTACTTTCATTGAGAGGAAATGGATTACAAATTTCTGAGTTGTTACAATCTTCCCCCCTTAAAAAGAATCTCGTCCCCGAGATTCACTAATTAAGAACTAAAAAGATTGGGAAATTCTTTCTGAAGGTAATCTTCTCGTTCCCAAGTAGCTTCATCTTCGGTGTGATTACTCCACTGAACTTTCAGAAACTTGATGCTTCGGGTTAGAGTGGTTCGATATGCTTCCTCGAGGATACGGATAGGCACTTCACGATAGGTCAAATCCTTGTTGATGTCCACAGAACGGTGATCAATATTCTTGAAGACTTCTGGCTTCTCCGGAACTTCCAGACACTTCCGAAGTAAAGACACGTGAAAGACATCGTGTACTTCAGACAATTCAGGGGGCATTTCCAACTAATAAGACACTTCTCCTTTGCGGCTTAGTACCTTGAAGGGTCCAATATATCTTGGTGCAAGCTTTCCTTTTACTTGGAATCTCTGCATTCCCTTGAGAGGTGATACTCTAAGATAAACAAAATCTCCAATCTGAAGGGTCAGTTCTCTACGTCTCTTGTCAGCATAGCTCTTCTGTCTAGACTGAGCTGCCTTGAGGTAGTCATGAATCATGCGGACCTTCTCTTCAGCCTCTTGCAGAATGTCTGGTCCAAATATCTGACTATCTCCTGTTTCTGACCAATTCAAAGGGGTACGACACTTTCTTCCATATAAAGCTTCAAATGGGGCCATTTGCAAACTGGCTTGATAACTGTTGTTGTAGGAAAACTCCGCGAAAGGTAGACAATCTTCCCACTTAGCCCCATAGGCTAGAACACAGGCTCTCAACATATCTTCCAGTATCTGATTCACCCTTTCAGTCTGTCCATCAGTCTGAGGGTGGTAAGCTGTGCTAAAGGCTAATTTGGTGCCCAAGGCTTGATGCAAACTTTTCCAAAATCTCGAGGTGAATTGGGTTCCTCGATCAGAAACTATGGTTTTAGGGACTCCATGCAAACTAACAATTCTGGATAGATAAAGATCTGCTAGCTGTCCAGAGGTATAAGTGGTCTTGACAGGAATAAAGTGGGCAACTTTGGTAAGTCTATCCACAATGACCCAGATAGAGTCATTTCCACGGCTAGACCTTGGAAATCCAGTGATGAAATCCATTCCAACAGATTCCCACTTCCATTCCGGAACTTGCAAAGGTTGCAGCAATCCCGCAGGACGTTGATGTTCAGCCTTGACTCTTTGACAAATATCACACTTAGATATGAACGACGCAATCTCACGCTTCATTCCATGCCACCAAAATTGTTCCTTTAAATCTTGGTACATCTTAGTTCCACCAGGATGAATGGAGTAAGGTGTCTCATGGGCTTCTCTCATAATAACTTCCTTCAATTCTGAGTCCGCAGGCACAAATACGTCCTTTATACCAAAGAACTCCTTGATCATCTTCTTCAAATCCTGGCACCTTGCCGGAACTAATTCTACGCTTAATTCCGTCAATACTCTCATTTCCCTTCTGGGCCTCTTTGATTTGGCTCATCAAAGTGGGTTGAAACTCAAGGTGGGCTAAGAATCCTCGACTGACTAGCTCCAATCCAAACTTTTCAAACTCTTGGTGCAACAGGGGTTGCTCCTCTTTGATCATCATATTCAGGGAGCACGGCTTCCTACTCAACACATCGGCCACTACATTGGCCTTACCGGGGTGATAATGAATTTCCAGATCATAATCCTTGATCAACTCTATCCATCTTCTTTCCCTCATGTTCAACTCCTTCTGAGTGAAAATATATTTCAAACTCTTGTGGTCAGTGTAGATCTCGCAACGGTTGCCCATAAGATAATGCCTCCAGGTCTTCAAAGCTAGTACTACAGCTGCTAACTCCAGATCATGGGTTGGATAGTTTTCTTCATGAGGTCAAAGCTGCCGAGAGAGGTAGGCTATTACCTTGCCTTCTTGCATTAACACACAACCAAGTCCAAGTTTGGAGGCGTCGCAATAGACATCAAAGTTCTTGGTGATATCGGGCATGGTTAGGACGGGGGCGGTTACCAATCGCTTCTTGAGCTCTTGAAAACTCTCTTCACACTTAGGGGTCCATTCAAACTTCTTGTCCTTCTTCAACAATTGGGTCATTGGCCGGGCAATGCTTGAAAATCCTTCAACAAATTTGCGGTAATATCCCGCTAATCCGAGAAAACCTCTAACTTCAGTTTGAGTGGTAGGGGCTTCCCATTCCATGACTGATTTGATCTTCTTTGGGTCTACTGATATCCCTCCAGCTGATAATACATGGCCTAAGAATCCCACTTCCTTCAACTAGAACTCACATTTACTAAACTTGGCATATAGCTGATGCTCTCTAAGAGTCTCTAAGATTAATCTCAGATGGGTTGCATGCTCTTCTTCGGACTTGGAGTAGATAAGGATGTCATCAATGAAGACGACAACAAACTTATCCAAGAACTCCATGAAAACCTTATTCATGAGATTCATGAAATAAGCAGGGGCATTGGTTAATCCAAAGGACATTACGGTGTACTCATACAATCCGTAACGGGTAGTGAAGGCTGTTTTAGGTATATCAGTTGCCCGGATCTTCAGTTGATGGTATCCAGTTCTAAGGTCTATCTTTGAGAAAACTCGAGCTCCGGTCAATTGGTCAAACAGATCATCTATCTTGGGAAGAGGATACTTATTCTTGATGGTCACATCATTTAGCTTGCGGTAATCAGTGCACAGTCGGCTGGAACCGTCACTTTTGTCCACAAACAAGATGGGTGATCTCCAAGCAGAAGAACTTGGCTGAATCAATCTTTTACTCAAAAGGTCATCCAATTGTTTCTTCAACTCCAGTAGTTCAGCTGGGTTCATCCGATAGGGTCGTTGGGCTATGGATCCAGTTCCAGGAATAAGCTCAATGATAAACTCAATATCCCGATCCGGTGGCATTCCGGGTAGCTCATCGGGAAAAACATCCGGGTATTCGCAGACGATGGGAACTTCCTCTATAGTGGGTCCTGAGATACTCTTATGACATCTTGTGGATTGGGGTCGTTTTACGGACACATGCTTTACTACAATTCCAGTGCTACTCTTCATGGTGATGGTCTTCTTGGCACAATCTATCACTCCTTGATGGGAAGACATCAAATTCATACCGAGAACTACTTCCAAACCTTTGGTTCCCAATCTTATATTTACTAATTGGAGGCACCAAACGAGCCTCCACGTTAATCCTAGAAAACAACAACTAACTCCCGTCCGATCAATACCTTAGATATCAGCGTCCGTTGGATGAATTAACTCACTGCTTCCTCTCCCGCAGTCGTGGCCCCATAGGTCTTTTGGCAGAGCCCCGCGACTGGCTGTCGAAACCATCTTCATCCGTTTGCGTCTCCAAATCTCAGAGCGAGTTCTCAGGCGAGCCCTAGCGATGTTGTTTAGCTGACCCCGACGTCCTCTCTCCGTGTCATCCATGACTCTAGAAGGAAAGATCCAGTCCATCTCCCCCGATCCCCGTTTGTCTCCAACTTTTGAATCCCCTGTTTTCTTTTCAAAGCTATCGGTGAATTAATTGGCCAGTTCGTTCATGGCAGACCAGGTGGCGTACGGATGGCAATTTGAGGCAGACTAGGTGATTGAGTGGACGAACTATACGTCTATACCCCTGCCCAGGCAAGTAACTCCCTACCCTTAATATTCCTGCTCAGTTCGTTGAACTCATGCATAAATCCAGCAAATAGTCTTATGTCTTATGTAACCAAAACATATACTGTATTCAGTTTTGTAGGCCTGTCACTTTCGAGGCAAACGAATGGATAGATATTTGTTCTGCATCGCATATCAGAATTTAGAGACGTTCCTATAAAACAATTAGGCTGGCTGCATGTTTGGATGCAAAAAAGGCTTGCTATGAAATTTCCCTGCAACTGTAACTCGGTAATTATAATCTAGACTTCCCAGCTCCGTTTCTAAAAATATCTATGATATTTTTCCTTTGCAGGTCCGGTATTATTGTCTACAGCGTCGCTTCTAGAAAATATAATGTGGAATAATTTGTTAGGAATATTCTATGCCAGGGACTTTGGGGCGGCTTTTTAGCGGTTTGGTCACTGCAGATGTGATATGAAGATACTACTTACAAGTTCGTTCGTACAGGTTAGCATTAATCCTCTTTCCCGTAAAAAAATCAACGGGATGTGTTGTCAGTTTTCAAGTAAGCCATGTCAGCAAGTGCAAGTTCTAGGAGAAATATGTCCTCCCTGCTTAATCCAATATGCATGCGGCCATTATGTTGGTTTAGTCAACATTTTGTTTCAGTTTATCCAGACAGACTATAATATAGTAGTTTTTCTGGCCCAAAACGTGGTGAGGCTACAGAAAGAAAATTGTCAACAAAACTATAATTTCTTATTCAGATGGAAGTTTTAATTTGCCTTTTGGACTGGAAAAGAATGTAGCTTGGATGATACTACTATCACTGTTGGCATGATTAACTTCACCCTTGGCGTTTGTCTAGGTAATGTTCTTTTGCTCTCCAATCAACATCACTTAGTAACCCATCTAAGAGGACAAAAATCGTGCCTCACATGGCCTGTATGCTTGATATAATTTTCTCACCGGAGTTCGAAATAAGAATTCTTTGATGCCATGCAAGGTGACAAGTATCCTTACTCAGGTATTATCGATACATCCAAAAAATTATGTTTTCAGTTCATCTATAGATGTTGCTCAAAATAATAATTATATTAATCTTAGTGATTCTACTTATATTTCCTACCACTATACAATACATTTTGTATATTTTGTGATGTGGTGCACTACAAAAACACACCAGGTCAACAGCGACCCACTGTCTTTGATTCTGATAGTACTTTCACTTGATCTTTGAGCTTTGAGAAATAAATAAGTGGCTATGTGGCCGCAATTAGTGGATTCAGGAAAGAGACGATAATGAGGTGAAAAGTGCAAGTATGTGTAACTATGTTTTGTGATAGATTCAGAATCTCAGAACAATTTAGCACTTCACTGAACTAGAAAATTGCATCTGCGGAAAGTGCAATTGTACACCTAAGTCAACTTATTTTGATGACAAAGTACATAGACCCATTATGTTTGTGAATGTTCGGTGAATAGTATGTTTTAGCAATTCAACCTGAATAATATAGGTTGAGCATATACGAATTACAAACCATGTATTTCTCAATTCTCACAATGACAAAAATGTTTCTTCTCTATCTTCTATTCAATAATTATGCTCAATATTTAAGAAACAACAATACAGTTTTGTTTTCCGTTGCCTGTAATCATCTCAATACTATATGTCTCCAGAATTCATTTTATGTTCTGGAACATCACGTGATTGGAAACTTTTATTTTTCTCCAGAATGTTTTCGTATAATTAATATACTTGGAAGAGTCAACTCAATGGAGGAACTTCTTAGGACTTACATAATACTATTAACATTTTAGTTTTGACAAGAGCTTTTGTCACATCCCGGAAAAAAACTCATTTTGTCTGGGATAACAAATACTGAGTATTATGTTTTGAAATGGCAAAATTAAGGTTATCTTAATGCATGGTTACAAGAACAAATTGATCTTTTGCATATAATTAACAAATGACTATTCAAAATTATTCTTATTTTCTGACTGCTCATCTAAGTTATGAAGCACACTTATCGAAGTGCCCATCTGCTTATTATCAAGTGCACTTTGTTTGCACTTACTACGAAGGTACACATCTCACTCTATCCACAAATAAGAGAAAGTGTGGTACATATGTATTAGCTCTTCGTGTTGAATGCCAGTATATAATTATTTCATATGTTTACTCAGGACTCCATTAAATTTAAATTCCAAATGTTTATATTTCAAAGTAGCTAGCCCACGCAGTCGCGTGGGTTGATGACTAGTACTATCAAATTGGCTAAGAAAGATATTCCATGAATTTCTATGGGAACTGCCAAATAGTTCCACTCAGCCCTTGTTGTTGACCCAGGTATTTGTACTAACATGGCATGTTTCAGGGGTGTTGGTTGAAGTCCACTTTTATCAACAAATAACTTAGTAACAAACGAGTGTGAAGCTCCAGAATCAAACAGAACTCTTGCAGGAACTGAATTAACAGGGAACATACCAAGCACAACGTCGGTTGCCTCCTGAGCTTCTTCCACATTCATGTGGTTCAGACGGCCTCGAGGGTGAGGCTGGTTCCTTGGTGGATAATTCTTGCCATTTCCAACACGGCGCTGCTGCTGAGCAGGAGCAGTGGTCTTGGGTGCATCATTCAGCTTCTTGGGGCATTCGTTGGAGTAGTGTCCTTTTTGTCCGCACTCATAACAGGTAACACCAGACTTGTCACCAGACTTGGGTGGCACAGTTGCTCCATTCGGCCTTGGAGTATTGGGGTTGAAGTTGTTGCCATTAGGTCTTGGAGGTGCACGGTTGAAGTTGTTGCCGGGTGGACGGCTAGGAAAGTTGGGACGCGGAGCAGGTGCAGATGGCCTCATAGGTCTAGGGGCGAAACCCATAGGTGGATTTCCCCTTGGCTTCTGCGAGTTGCTTGAGTTGCCTTGATACATCATACGGCGCTTGTGGTTTTCTGCAGCTTGCTTGAGTTTGCCTTCCATCTGAATGGCAGAGTCCACCAATGACTCCAGGTCTGCAAAGTGAATGCTGACTAAGACGCATTGCATCTCATCATGAAGTCCATCCAGAAACCTTTCTTGCTTCTTCTCAGTGGTGTTAGTGTCATCTGGGGCATACCTAGACAAGGTGAGGAACTTGTCATGGTAGTCAACCACAGATAGGGAACCTTGCTTCAGATTTCTGAACTCATCTCTCATCCTTTTAACCAGTCCTAAAGGAACATGGGCTTTGCTAAACTTTCTCTTGAACTCCTCCCAAGGCATCACATACCCTTGGGCTTGCATTGCACGGGTGCTATCCCACCAAGCTCTTGCGGCTCCCGCAAGATAGTGGGTGGTGTACAAAACCTTCTCACTTTCACCAACTTCGGTGACTGCCAAATTGTTCTCCATAGTGCGAAGCCAGTCATCAGCATCTAAGGGTTCTTCAGACTTGGTGAACATAGGAGGGTTGGTGTTTTGGAAACTCCTTAACTTGGATCGGTGATCACCATGGCCATTGTTTTCGCCTTCACCATGGCCATTTCCATTGCCATTGTTGTGGTTCATTGCCATCTCGGTTAGTTGCTGAAGAGTGGCCAAGTTAGCTTGGCGCTCAGCTCGGGCTGCTTCTCGGTCTTCCATGACCAACCTTAGCAGTTCGGCCATTTCCGGGTTCGGGGGTGGGGGTGCTCGCGGCATCTGAAGATAAGGTGTGTAAGACAAGAGGGAAAAACTAATTTGCTAAGATTTAATGTAACATGGATGATGCAATTTTTTTTGTCTTACTAAGGCCTTAAGGGCCAAATTCATATTTCATTCAACAAGCATCAAACATATCATACATACAAGTTCACACGTTACAAGTGGTTTTCATTAAACCACTACGACTCGTCTACTAGAGAGGGGGATACAACTCACACCTACAAGAAGTGACTTAAAGTAAAACTCATAACTAGATAACACAGGAATCTCCAACTCTAAACACCGGGCTCCTCGGGGTCTTCCTCCTCATCATCCACAATGAATCCCGCATCCTCATCATGCTCCGAATCATCGAGGTCCTCCATGAAGTCATCCTCGTCACTAATGAGGGCATTATCCTCCTTGCGGAGATCAATGCCTTCCTCCTCACCAAGGTGGCTCTCGAGACTCTCAATGTACTCAGTTAGCTCAGCCACATTGGCCTTCAACTCATCAATGGTCTGATCCCTCTCATCGCGCTGGCGGCGAAGACTCTTGCGATCCCTAGCAAGAATCCTAATGGTGCTCCTTGCCTCCACCAGTGCGAAGTGCTCAAGGTTGGCCTTGGTACGGGCACGATCTGCCTCCTGCTGAGTGGAGTACAGCAAGAAGTCCATGTGATCGATGTAGGTACTCGGCTCATTTTGCCCTGGCATGTTTGCGGGACGCCCATCCGCATCACGCCGAGCAACGTTCCTAAAGCGCTCCCCCTGGACCTCCTCAACATGCAGTCCGCACAAGCGGGCGTGCATCTCCTGCATACCTCGGACCAAACCATCGGCCCAAGTGTTCTCCACTAGCTCGAACTTGATCCTTGGGGAACTCAAATCTCCCTTCTTGCCACGGCAACTGGCCCTTACAAGCCACCGTAGCTCTCCATCCGGGTGCTCATTGAGCACGGCTCCCTTGAACTCCGGATACAGACGATCCAGGAACAAGGTCAGGGTGGTGAGGTCGCGCTCGAAACAAAGGCTGCCACCATGGCCCAACTAGTACTGCTCAGTGAATACCGGGGCCATCTACAAAGTTTTAGATTAGATTAAGTTTGTGACCAACTCAAGTGTGCAAAATTTTAAGTAGGCAAAAACTGAAGCATGTACAAAACTTTGTAAAGATAGAGGAAAAGACTAAGCAATTTTTAAATCATTACTTATCTTCTTTGTAAAGGTTTCATTTAATGCCCATTCTAACTAAGGTCTCCTATGGTCAGCCTAGGCTCTGATACCAACTTGTGACATCCCCGAATTTATCACAAATTCGAAGTGCCCGTTATGCATTCCACCACAATCCCAGAATCATTGTTGTGATACACATAACGTAGTTGGTAACCAGTTCCATAGACATTACAATACGATGGTTCAAATACAATGGTCATAGTGACCAAGTTCATATTACAATCACAATATAGCAGCGGAAATAACATCTTCGGGTCCATGCCTTCACCCTCCAGGCAATGGCGACTCCGTAGAAGATCTTAGTTCTGATACTCTTCTTCATACCCTTCCTCCGGATACTCTTCCCCATAGGCTGGCCAAGTTGATAGCCAGGGACACAACCATGAGTACATTGAATGCACTCGCAAACCATCTTATAATGATATAATGAAGTAGATATGCAAGGTTGGTATGGTGGACTAAGCACTAGTTTAGTTGCAAAAGCTAGTTTTGTTTCCCAAGAATGTTCATTGGTAGAAAAGAAGTTTAGTTCTCTAAGTTAAATCTCAATGGAACTTCAAGTGTGTCAACATCAATGTCAAGTCAAGTCATGTCATTCACCAAGTTCACCATAAGTTATTATCATTCCTGACAAAAGTCAAGTACAGCTTGCCAACTGTCCATAACCGAGGACGCGGCTATTCGAATAGTTTGAAACCTCTGCAGAGGGGTACACTTTACCCACAAGATTCGATACATCTGCCGGGAGAAATCCACGGATCGTCATACACAAAGTATGCGGGGTTCAGATAATCAAACAAACTCTTTCACTTGCTCACTCTAGTATAGGATCCTTCCCTAGAGCCCGAGACACGGACATCACCGTTCTGGCGTCTCTAGTTTTGCCCGCTCCGGAGTGCCGGATGAATTGGATTTCCACTCGGTTCAGAAGTACCCGCGCACGGTGCACTTCTATAAAGGATGATACAAGGCCTCCCATACTAGGGTAACAAGCTACGGACTAAGCCCCTTCCCATTTAGGGGTAATGTGGTCGTACGGTAATGGTTGGCTCACATGGTACATCACTTATTATCATTTAGAAAATACATTCCATAGTTCTTAGTCAATATTATTTTCCTTCATAAAACCATCATGTAGGAGAATCTCCATTTCAAGTTTTCAAGTTCAAGTCACCAAGTTCAAATGGGGTTCCACTTAGAGATGGCCTCAATTTTATTAGCGACTAAGCAACTATATTGAGTGATGATACCACTAAACTATGGTTGGATAAACTCAGCTTGATGCTCTTGCTAAGCAAGATATCACTACACATCTATCATTCTACTCTAGCAATTCAATCATGCAATTTACGTAAAACAAGTAGAATGCAATAGTAAAACTAGGCATTTGGAGTATGATTCAAAAGATGGCTTGCCTTGGTTGGCAAAGTGTCCGGGGTATTCTTCTTCTTCTTGATAAAATTCTCCTTCACTATCCTCCTCAGCAACACTAGCGTCTAATAACGAATAAAAACAAAACACACAATCACTACACAGGGCTAACAACACACCAAGCATACATACTTGTTTTCAACAAGGGCATTCATGTTGGGTTTTATTTGAATTGGATTGCAAGTTTTCTTCCAAGTTTTCATTAAGTGTGCAAGTTATATTTTCTACGATGTGTCATGTGTTGTTTACCTTTTTGAGTATGGGTAAGTAACTAGGGTTATTAGGGCTAGTTCAAGTGGGGATTGACTAGTTAAGTACATTGGTATTGAGGGAAAAATTAACTAAGTGTGGAATGGAGATCTATCATTTTATGCTTCAAACTAAGATTGGATTAGGGTCTAATTGGTACCACTAACAAGGTCTGAGTGATTGAGGTTGAACTAAACAGTAGGGGAGTTAGTTAGTAAGTTCACAAATCAAGTTTCATAATTTTAGGAGGTTTAAACAATTTTCTAGAATTTTCCTATGATTAATAGAGCTATGGTCAAAGTATTCTTATTTATTTAAATCCCTAACTCAAATTGAGTTCTAACCAGTTTCAGAGGGTAAAGCAGTTCCTAAGCTTTTCAACGCATATTCATTTGCTAAAAATGGATTTCTAAAACTCTTGGAATTTAAGTTTGAAAAACATATCTGAAACATATTTGAATTAATTCGAAAAGGCGGGAAATAAATAAAAACGAAACGGACTGAATCCTAAACGAACGGGCCGATTTTACTACAGAACCCGAACGGGCCGGCCCATACCGCTTCGCCCCGGGCGGGAAATGAATAAAACTGAACCTGACAGGTGGGGTCCGCTCGTCAGGTCACTTAATTTTACCGAACCGGTATGCTACCGACGGATCAAGATCCAACGGCGCACAGGCGTCGTCCTCGTTGGCTAGGGCTGGAGCTCACCTGCGCATGGCGAGGAAGACGACGGCGACGGCGAGGTACGTAGAGGAAGCAGGGCTCGACGGCGGCGGGCGAAAAAGAATCCGGCAGCACTCGTCCTCCAGCTCCCGGCGTCCGTTCGTCCAGCGGCGGCCCAACGCGGCGGCGCTGCCTGCGCCCAGTAGCTCGCCGGCGTTGCAGGCTCCGTCGAACGAGAGCGAGAGGGAGGGAGAGAAGGTGTCTGGGAGGTAGCTGGGAGCGGGGTGAGTTCGTTCGTTTGATCGGCGGGGGCTTTTATAGGCCAGAGCGTCGGGGGCGAGGGCGTCCAGTAGCTCGCCGGTGAGGGGGCCCTGGCGATGCGCGTCGAGCAACACCGGGCACGGCGGCCTTGCTCGCGTGCTTGCGGGGTTTTGTCTCGGCGACGGAGGGCTATGGGTCGGCTCTGGCGCGGTCACAGCGGTCGGCGTCGTGCAGGAAGAGAAGAGACAGAGAAGGGGGTCCTGGGCGCGTTCTTCTTCTTCCCTCCACTTCTCTCGGCTCGGGTCGGGGCAGAGAGGGCTGGGCTCGACCGTGGCGTCGTCCACGAGCATGGCTACAGGGTCGAGACGGACGGCGACAGTGATCCTCACAGTAACCACGATTTTCTCCGATTTTTGCTCTCCAGGTGTTCGTTCAAATGCCCGCAAGAAATTTAAATTTGAATTTTTGAAATTTTTCACTTTGGGTGATCAACATATTAGATAAGGTTTCCAGAGATATTTTTGTTCTGAAGAAATAACATGTTTTGCAAAAATTTGTATTTGAAATTAGGGTATTGTCACTATTTCAGATTCAATCTTTGCCTGAAGTTTGAGTGATGTTCTGATTTGAATTTTGGTTAGAAACTTCTTGGTTGAGTTAGTATGTAACTTGGTCAAGCTCAACTAACTGACCACACCTTTGCTTGAGTTACAGATTTCTTATTCTAAGTGTCCAAAGTAGGGTAGTCAATAAGATTTCCTAGATCAATTTATTCTTCTCTTTTTCTTTCTTTCTTTGGTTTCTGGTTTCTTTGGCTCTTATAATTCTTCTCTAATGCTTTTGTTGGTTGAGTTAGAACTAACTAGCTATTGCACAACAAAGAAGAATACACATGAAATCATAAAATACTTATAATAGAAAATACATGCATACATGCAATAATAGATAAAAAGTTTTATCTTGGCCCAAAATTTGGTACTTTCATTGAGAGGAAATGGATTACAAATTTCTGAGTTGTTACATCACAGTTCCGCAGCATCCGAGCCAATGAGACCCTCAACACGTTGGGTGGCATCGGCCTACCGTGGAACAACCTGTTTCCCGGTTGCATGATACTACCCGTGGCAACATCCTTCAACACGCTATCGACGTAATGTAGGAGAGTGCAAGGAACGTTGGTGCCCGCGGCCTACAAAAAACGAGAAGTGTACGTAGGTTGAGCCACCGCCGCTTAGTTATCCAAGTGTATATTACGTGACACGATGCGAAAAGTGTGTTACCTTGATGGCGTCGAGATCCGCTGCCGTCGAAGGAACGCCGACGTACATCGGCGTCCAGGAGACGGAGGGGCTGCTTCGTTGCCCGGTACCTCCCGATGCATTAAGCTTCTGCGCCGCGGTGTTAGCGACCGGTGCCGCGGTGTCGGCGACGTGGGGCGCCGCGGCGGTGTTGGCGGCCGGTGTCACCAATACATTGGGCATCACGGCGCTCGATTGCTACCGCTTATACTGGGTATCGGGGGCGGACCAACTTGACCTGCCACATCCCAACTCCCAAACGCTTCAAATAGGCGAGGCATCATGGCGGTTATCTTTTCTGTGAAAAGCATGTCGACCTTATCGGCCACACGTTTATCAACAATCTCCGGAATCTGTGCCACTCTCTCCCTGAGTTTGTGAAGCTCGCGGGCTTCATCCTCACTGAGTGCATTCTTTCCTTCTGTTGCCTGCCATACTTGTCCGACCATTTCACGGACAAGCCTTCGCCGAGCACACGACCAGCTAACGTCGGCGGTTTTGTATTTTCCCGTCCCTTCATCACGTTCACCGCCCTATTCAAAGCGGTGTCCCACCTAGACCCAATCGTCATCGAACCCTGGGATGAGGAGGTCTGAGATGCAGAAATCTTTTCTTCAGCTGCCAGAATCTCCTCGAACCTCTTCACCTTCTCATCCATGGTGAGTTGCTTGCTTATCGGGTCGTAATGGTACTTGGACCTAATTACTCTCTTGTCCTGCGGATCTATGATTCGGTGCCAAGGGTTCGCGATGCCCTTCGCCCATATCTTGTCCTTCCCTTGGTAACCACCGCAGCCGAGATTGTGGACACCTAAGTTCTTGGATTGTAATTCCTTCCCCCAGAGACTCTTTCTGTTGCTCACTACATCGTTGGGGTCGCACTTGAGCCTCATCTCTTCGTAGTCATTCTCCGTGAGCGTCGGGTTGCTGTTCTTAGCCTCCTCAAATGTTTTACCAGCGAGGATCAATTTCTTCACCCGGACTTTCCAGCTGGCCAGGGCAGTGCTCATCTTCGAGATAGCGGCATTGTTCACTGGATTCCCACTGACCTCCAAGTTGACAAACTCGTCAGGGAACTTGTATCGGGCATGCAACCTCTGCAAGAGGAGTGTGCGGAAATGCGCATGGTCCTCACTCCTTAGGTTCACGGTGTTGAGCAGGACAGTGCTTCGGACGATGCACCCAAGTTGGTTTCCGTAACTGTCCACAAACTCCTCGGGTTGGAGAGGATGCCCACTTGCCGACACACGCGTGATTCCGTGGCGGTCGACCTTCAGCTGGTTCGGGTGCCAATCCTTCTGATCCTTCCCATATTTTCGTGGTTTCTTCGCCCGTTGGGTACCATCTACGCCGCCAGATGTGGTGGTAGTGTTGTCGTCGGCGCCCTCCATATCCTCTCCTTCTACGTACATATCATCTTGATATATGTCCTCCATCTCCTCTTCTTCTACCTCCCTCTCCTCTTCGTCTACCTCCATCTCCTCTTCTTCTTGCCCCATCGCCAGTTGTTCTTCCAACTCTTGGGAAAGTTCCCAGAATTGCTTGCCAGATCCACCAGCATCATCATTGTCGGCCATTTTCACACTAAATAAAGAAAATGTGTCGAGTTAGTAGAAGTACAAAAATTCACGGAAAAATTCGGCATGACCTATGCTTTTTTTTTGACATAGGGAGTGCCCATTTTTGCTGAAACGGAAGTAAATCGACATTTCGGCGGTAAATGGGCACTCATTTAAATCCCCTGCACAAAAAATCATAGAAAAATGTCCCAGCAAGCAGCAGTACTAAAAAAACTCCTAGATTTCATCTAATAGTATCCCAGATTCAATATAAGCTCTTATACAAGTTTCTATGATCATTACAGTAGCCCAGATACACATCCAATGAACTTTAACAGAATTGCTTCCTAATAAAAATCTGGAACATGCCACAGCTGCAAAATGTCCCAGCAAAAATCTGGAACATGCCACAATAGCAAAATGCCAGCCCCAGTAGCAACATGCAACAGTAAACATATTACATTACACTTCTTTTGTGCTAGCAGTGTATTTGAACATGCAACTGGAAGTCTATACACAAGCAAGCATGATATAAATTCCATAGTAATTAAATGGCAGCAAATATATTGGCATATTGCTGCAGTACATAATAATGGAATAGAGCTATGCTGATATATTCAAATCAAACAGAGCTATGCTGACATGGTACATCTTTTAGTGTTTCCTCTAGCTAGTTGCAAAAAAATCAGTGATAATATTTAGTCCAACAGCTAAACAGAAGTATCTTCTTCATCTCTACTCAGGTACCTATGCATACAAAGTGTTGGTGACAGTTAGTTGGCATACCAATCACCATGCATCTACTGTTTATTCATAACAACTACTCAAACTCAAACAATTAACAAATAACAACAACTTGCATATTCCCAATATTAACAAATAGCAGCCAACAACTTGCATATTCCCAATTTTATGCAGGCTGTGGCAGACATCATTCGCACTACATTGGGTCCTAGGTCCATGTTGAAGATGCTTCTGGATGCCAGTGGAGGTACTTGCACATACTTCCCATGTAGTCTAAATAGCGCGATATCACATTTTTGTCGTCCATCCTTAGTATTTATCACTAGAGCACTATAAGCTATCAAACTGTTAGCAATTTTTTGTGTTGAAGAACTCTATTGGCTATAGTTCATGCTGTTTCATAGTGGATCCACTTGTTTAGCAAAGTGTGGCGATCTTAATTTGCTTTGGAGATTAAATTTATCACCCGTTTGGAGTTTGAGCTAATTTGCACAACTATCATTAACACATTTGGGGAAGTAAATCTCCATATAGTTTATGAATTCATGTCAAGATTTCTGCATTATGTTTGCATTATATAATTTGCTTTTACAAAGATATTGTAAAAAATGTTACTGTATCTGATTCATTTCTGCTTTTGAAGGTATTGTGGTCACTAATAACGATGGCAATGCTATACTGCGGGAAATAGACATTGCACATTCTGCTGCTAAGGTATGAGGAATGTTTGTTTACGGCTGATGAGGTTATCATTTGCTGGCAAGCCATATTCAGTCTGACTCTACCTTTTCATTATGTGTAGTCTATGATTGAGCTAAGCCGCACACAGGATGAAGAAGTGGGAGATGGCACAACGTCTGTCATTGTTCTTGTTTGGACCTATACCTAACAGACAGCCAACCTCAAATTATTTCTACCAATTTTTGCTTTGTTTGTAGCAGTATTCAGCACCAGAAACATGAATTTTTTTATCTTTTCTAGAACTATGCAATAATTTGTGCAAAACAGTATGGTTCAGTTGCATAATCTTCTTCAAAAGCAATGCGGATCACTTATATAGTGCAACAGTTCAGTTGAGCAAGCGGTTGCATCAAGCTACACTAACCATAGAGGGGATTTGGGGTGGATCAAATCCTAGGAGAAAGAGGACGACCTTGCTGAAATGTGAAGAAGACGAGCGGGGAAAGCGCGGCCGGCGTCGTCGGTGAAGAAGATGAGCGGGGAAGGCGCGGCCGGCGTCGTCGGTGAAGAAGACGAGCGGGGAAGGCGCGGCCGGCATCGTCGGTGAAGAAGACGAGCGGGGAAGGCGCGGCCGGCATCGTCGAAGATCTGCGCGACGGCTCCTTCTCGAGGCGAACGGCGACGAGGCCAATGGCGAGGCGCGCGTCCAAGCTTGCTCCTTTGCGGGGGCGGCGGGGCTCCTCCTATGCGGGGACGGCGGAGCGACGGCGGCGTCTGTGGTGAGCGATGGCGACAGTGGTGAGCGACGGCGACTGTGGTGAGCGATCGATTTGATCTGGATCGAGAGTGTGTGCGGTAGGGAAGAAAAGGGGGGAATCTAGTCACCGTATCTCTACTAATAATACGGCTTGAGGACGTGATGGTTAAAAAACCGTGGTACGTCAAAAAACCAGATAGACTGTTTCGTACGTCAACATTGTCCGTCCCGCACCATCGCTAGAAAAACCGGCAGTCCTCGTGTGGTACGTCAAGCACCATTGCTAGAAAAACCGGCAGCTAGCCCTCATGTGGTACGTCAAGCACCAACGCTAGAAATTAAAACCGACAGCCTTCGTATGGTACGTCAAAAAAACCGCGCAGAAAATCGTGGGCTCCGTCGTCCCTTCGCTAAACGTGATGGTTGTCTATCTCTTCCAATCCGATCCCGTGTACCCGGATCTCTCACCGGAACTTCATCGAAATCTCTAGATGGGAAGCACAATCTCCAATCTGGAAATCCACAGATCGACCTCAAAGTCACTGCAGCGGCAGGAGCGCAAGTGCGAGAAGGGGCAGCCGCTCAAGGTGAAGAAGGGCATGCCTAGAACGCCATCCCCAAGCCCATCGAGCACATGAATTACCAGGCATCATTAAAGTCGATGCATCGATATATAGCATCGTCAAGTCCCTCCACTCCTCCCTGGGCACGGGCAACCTGCAGATATCCGAGATCATGGACAACTTCAAGCAGCAGTTGCTCAACATGTCTTCCAGGTCGACTTCATGAAGGGTGCCATGGCCGGGTCTGCCTCGCTCTCCATGCAAGACCGAGGTCAACAGCCTGATGCAGCAGGTGTCGGATGATTATGGGCTCCATGTCTTGGTCTCGCTGCCGCAGGTCGCCGCGCAGGCCATCCCTACGTCCAAGGATAGAAGGTCGACGAGTGGGAGGAAGGCAACCCAGCTGGCGCAGCCATGGTGGCTCCTCGCTCCTGCAGCGGCAGCGCGGGCTCCCGCTGTCCGGGAGTAGAGGAGGAGCCCACATCGCGTCTACCCGCCGGGGTGGTGGAGCACGCGAGGGCGGTCGGCCGTGTTGAGGAACAGCGACGCCGGACAACGGGGCGCCAGGGAGATGGTGCCTCTGAGGAGCACACCGGTCGGAGGAGGATGGGGCTTCGGGGCGGTGGTTCTGGCGGGGGCGCTGGCCAGGGGGCGGCGGCACTAAGGAAAAATTGGGGATTGATTTAGCGATTGAGGATGGACTGTGCGCCTACGGCGGCCGCGTGGCACTTGTCTCAGGTCGCGCCTGCGCGTGCGTGGTATGCTTCCTCTGGAGCCTGAACCCAGAACACCGACGCGTCGTTGTGAAACTCCCTCTCCGCACTCGCGACCGGAGCAACCAAACCATCTCGGCTGACCGCCAGCCGTTTGCATCCCTTGCTCCTCTATGCCAGAATCCATATTGTCTGCATCCATTACCATGGTCAGCGTCGCTACCTTTTGAGCTTTGCACAAGAAATCTGCACATGATTTTGGTGTTGCATGTCTTGATGCTTTATATCCTTTTTAGATTCGACAAGGAGTGGAAGATGGAGTTAACGTGATTTACAGTGCAGATATAGATAAGGGTGTGTAAAATCTGTAGGAGCTTGCGGCGGTGAGGAAACCTAACGGCTCCTGTATTGTTGGTTTTTGAGGCACTCCCCTGTTTGATGATACTGATGTCAGTTCAGTTTCAGACTTTCAGTTTTCTGATTTTGTTTTCTAAGATCATTAGTTTAATGCTATACTGAGTTGTGTTAATTATTTAAACAAGTGCTATAGCCTACAAGTATTAGCGATGAGATGCAGACAACCGACACATTATGTTTGACTGTTTGAGTGCATAAACCAACTTCTGATTATTCTTTGCGCCCCATTCTTTTATTTGACAAATCATTTTACATGACTGAGTTTGGCACAAGGTTATTTCTTCAGGTTACTAAAATTCAATTTGATCAAATTAGAGATGTTTCTTTTACAGGTCTAGCAAAATCTCCTGGCCTACGGTAATTCTACATCAAGGTCTTCAAGCATGCTCTGTATATCATCTCTCCAGTGATTTGTTATGTGATTAACGATGCCCTCATTTTAAACCAATTCTCTCCAGTTTGGTCATTATGTTCTGTCTTTCCTACAACAATTCTCTTTATCAGCCCTCATAGACAATAAGACATAAAAAAATTATCCCTTCAGTAGCACTAATACATGTGTACCTCCCACATCTTATTGCAGCATCTTAATATCATTGTCGTTAATAACAATTGCTGCTGCTTCAAATATGTACAGTTCTTACAAATACTTGATGCTGACATGTTTTAGTATGTTCTATTCTTCTCTGGAAAGTTGGCATGACAACAAATAAGCTTATTCATATCAGTGTGTAAGTTTGGACTGAGAGTAAAAATACAGTATATTTGCTTTCGAATTAGGACGATGCTTTTTTGTTCCCACTTCCACAAGAAACTTTGAAATCATTTATGACGATAATACAATTCCAATTATTTGTAGTTTGTGTAGAGTTTGACATGTTTTGCTTTTGACTATAAGAATTATGAATTTATATGTAGTTTTTATACATGCATCTATACATTCAAGGAAGTTAAATGATGGAATTGCATTGACGGCAGTTTAGAGAATTCTAAGCACTTCCTCCTTGAACTATAGCTCACATGGTTTCTTTATGATATCAATAGCACAATTGCATCGACGAAATCTAGATTGTTTTTTAGGTTTTCTGCAGCAACGCGCGGGGTATCTTCTAGCAATAGTTCTCACATTCTGGGACATCAAGACCGCGATATGTCACTGCTTGACAAGATGCCAAACCCGGATGCCCTGTCATGGAACGGTCTAATCTCGAGCTATTGCCAGCACGACATGCACCGGGAGTCGGTGGCTCTGTTCTTGGAGATGGCTCACTCTGGTGTTGGCTCCGACCGGACAACTCTTGCTATCCTTATGAAGTCGTGCGATGCTTCGGATGACTTGGCACTAGGTGTTCAAATCCATGCATTGGTAGTAAAGACGGGCTTAGGGTCTTAGGGACTGATGTGCTGAGTCCACGGTATTTTAGCTAATTGTGTGGCTGAAATAAATGTAATAAAGGCAGAACAAGTCTTGGAGATTCCCAATTATGGTTTTTGTTGTCAATCAGCTGCTGCTACCGTACAAAATGGTGGAGGAGAAGAAGATTTCTGATGTTGTCACAATGATGAAAAAGAAGAATGTGAAACCATGTCTCTTCACTTTAAGGCGCTTCAAGACAGACTTTTAAAGTTATGGAAAAAGTCGTTGAGTCAATGCAAGCAGATGATGTTGAGTCAGATATTATGTTACAAGCCACACTTGCAAAACACTATATATTTGGTAGAGACCATGAGAGAAAGCTGAACCAATTTTAGAGTTAATTGAGGGTGATGATATCAAGAAAAAACTCAATGCTTGCCAGGTTGTATTATAAAGAAATCAAAACCTATTTTTATATACAGTATTTTATTATAAATAAATTTAAATTATATGTTCACATATTATGTTTTATTATCCCGTAGCAACGCACGGGTATTAAGCTAGTACACCTAATACGCGTAGCGCACCGAGGCGAGCTGCGCTACGGGTAATATTACCCGTAGCACACGCGGGAGAAATGCGCAACGGCTAATCGCGTGTATATTAAAAACGCCAAGCAACCTCTACTTAGCAGAAACACATCTCTACCAAAGTGGCTACGACCGAGCCTATTCAAGCAAGGCCAGCCAGGTTCGAATCCTGGCTGGCACAGTTTTTTGTTTTCTTTTAAAAAATGAGTTTTTAACATATAATAAAACTAGCTGGTGGGCTCGCGCAATTGCGCGGCTAGCAATGAGGCTATTTAAATCATTATATTTTATGTATTGTTTTCTTATTGATACCCTTTTCTTACACAACTGAAGAGAAATAAGAGGTGAAAATATATTCAAATTATTTTTCTATACTCAAATCATACAGCGTATGTACTGCTCACACGATTCCATTTTGTGATAATAAAACTTCTAAATACAAAACCACCGTAATTTCATTGTTTAGTCCTCCAAGTTTTAGTATGAGGCATAGGATTGTGCACTCACTCGGGTATCATAAATTTGAATTGTCTAAACTGTAATTTTTTATGACAAAAATTGATGAAAAGCTATATCACTCCTATTTGAATTAATTAATCATATAAAATTTGTGATGTGCCGAAGGTCAAAACAGAAGATTTTTGAAGCTTCTAAATAAGTATGTATACTTATAAAAAATATTGTACCCACTCCATTATGTAACACATATTTATTTAACAAAAAGCATTGTAAAATGCTAGTCTTTTGTACCCACTCCACATGTACCAAGATCGATCTGAGATGTTCAAAGAGACGGAATTGCTGTTGAGATATGAGTGGAGCTCTTGAACAATTTTTCCGCCGTAGTTTAATTGGCAGATTGAGATCGATACCTCACTGATATTTTTTTTCCTGTAGTTGCTTTATCTGTAGACGTGGGTTATACAGGCCATCAAACGTGAATCATGCATGTCAATCCATAAAATAGATCCAGCAAACATGTGGTACCACTCATCCGGGACTGGATCCTCTAACGTTGAGAAGGAAAGTTAGGTAAGCTACAGTACCCTAACTTTCCTTCTTCAAATTCATACTATTTTGTCTCTAATTTAATTCAAATTAATTTATATAATGCAAATTTAGGATATGAATTGACTGTTATTACCTGCAATCAAAATTAGGGTGCAAAAAAATTAGTTAGACAATTTATGCTACAGTAATCATCTACAGTAACTGAGCTTAGTACATAATTAGAAACTTAATACCAATATACCCTGACTTTGCTTCCTACTTCTCCCTGACTTTCCTTCTCACCGTCAGAGGAGCCGGTTCCCACTCATCCATGATTCTCCATGCTACGATCAAGGGCTATGCCTATCAGTCGGTCATGGATATGGCCTGCACGTAAAATATCACCAACCTAGCCGGCAGGCCAAAAATTTCACACTCTCTCGAGGAGCTGTTCGTAGGGGCAGCTATTCCTGGCCAACTCAGCTTGTCTTTTAAGGCATAAATGCAGCAACGCCATTGGCAGCTTCGCATCTCAGTGAACGTTTCTGACTTGTTTTCGTTACTGCTTGACGCCCTTTGCCCGCAGCGGAGTAGTCCTGGATCACAATTTGCCGCTCAAATTGCTCGGCTAGCAATGCGAGTACTTGAATATGCATATACGTTCTTGTTGATACCTAAGAGAGATAATTAGTGAATATAAATTAAGTTAATCTACGATACTCGATATAGAGCTTCCCTACTGCTTACTCATTTCAATGTAGGTAATAATACTTTTGCACATGTTATAAATGCAATATGTGAGTAACTGATTCTTGTAAGTTCTATTACGCAGAAGAGGAGATTCCCTACTGCTTACTCATTTCAATTGGCTCTCATTGCTATGGAATATTTTTTAATCCTTAGAAACATTACTAAAGATCGGTTATGTACCAGCTGTAATTTAATAGTGAGATCCCACTTTTTTTTGAAGAATTTAAGATAAAGAGAAATAAAAATATAATTTGAAAATTTTGATACATGCAAAGACATGGACAAACGCCCTTGGATTTTTTTACCCAAGGGGATTCATCCTTAGCTTCATTAACAAAAAATTATGTGCTACATTGTTTTGATTTATCATGACAATTACTATCTTACCTTAGACATCCTCGCGCCCATCCATTCGACCGGCTGAAGATCTCTTTTCTTGAGCTTCTCAGTTCCTCGACGTAGTTCCCCTCGAATATTTTCCTTTTGCAAATTACTCCCATGAAAAATATGAAAGATAATGTCACTTGGATCCCGAGGTGCTACATACTAAAAGCATGTTTGTTCTTGGTTTTCCAAAAGTGTCTAGAAAATCGCAGCTAAGCAAATTTTAACTGCAGTTCCATCAGCGCCATCTCTGTCTCAGGCCATCGATCTGATTTAAAACTACATTTCACCTGAGTACACACACTTTATGAAATATTTTACTCACACTCGTTATGCATCAAATTCCTATGAAGCTAAGGAAAGTTCAGCACAATGCTTTTTCGTTGAAATATTATTGTTTAACTAAAGATCTACAGATAATTGACCTACTGTTTTGAGCAACCAAAGAAAGCAAGACGTGAACTGTACCTGGCATCTCCCGAATAGATTTGATTGGAACTTCATTGTCATGTCTTCCAGAAAACAATATCTGAAAGGATCCGACAACTGCAAACATGAAGAACAAATGAGATATATAAATACAGGTTGAGCTGAGGCTGTAAGCTGTAAACTTTAGTTATTGTTTCTATAGAATAGAGGGAAAGAATGCTCACACAAATTTTGCACCTCACGAACACAACAAAGTACAAAACTATAGAAATAAATATTAAACATTCATTTCTATATTCGCTTGCATCAGGATTCTTATTCATTTATAGAAAAAACATGGAAAATATGTCCCAAAAAAACATGGAAAAAAGCATGTTCTTTCTGATTTTTCCGACAAAAAGGGAAGCATAATGTGACCGTGAACCAATTCCAGTAGATACTGTCATACTGATAGATCATAGCACTTGCAGACTTGCATTGAAGATCAAAAGAAATGTAAACGTCCATGTTTCCGGGGGCTAGTTTATCACTTTGTTTCACCTAGGCTTCACTCTACCATCACATCTAAGACTTCAGGTTCAGCTTCAGTTAGCTACCAAATTGTTGCTCCTACATAAAGTGTACATAATGATGAAAAAATATTACCTGCCACACATTTTCGAAGTGAAATGCTCCGTGGCTTATTCTTCAGAGGCGCTCTGTTCAGAAGGACGACAGCTCACACAGCAGCCACATCCGCCTCTACATCCACTTCATCTATGCGTATCTCGAGTTCTCGACTCCCAATCGATTGTGTGTGTAGTTGAGAGCATGGGGTCCTCAGGCTCCAACATAACAAACTCGGTTTGCCAGGCGGACGGCCGCGAGCAAGCAAAGCTCGATTGCATTCACCATGGCCACGCAGGTGAACCAATTTCTAGAAATTAAGAACTCGAATCTGATGCTCCATGCTTCGGCCGGGAGGAAATTTCTGGGGAGACGTACTCTCCATCACAGTCGGCGAGAATGACATGAAGCTCGTTTTCCTTGCTAAGCAGAGCGTGCTGAAGTTTTTCATGAATGGTGGCCCTCTGGATATCTACAATCCGATTCCATCTTGCCAAAGGTTCTTCAAGTTGTGAGGAACGCAATGGCTCAGTCTCGATCAAAATATCAAAACGGTCGACCATATCACCCGACACTGGATTCGTCGGTTTCTTCCAACCTTGGCTGGTCTTGGATGTCGTTGTGCGAGCCGCCACACAGAGGTACTCCACCAAGGGGAATAATTCCGGTCTGCTTACATGCTACTCGGAAAGATTCAATGTACTTTTTTTGAACGGAGATCCGATGTACTTGCGTGGTTGCTTGCTTGTAGCAACTTGGGCAGGTTGAAGGATCTTTCATACATGATGATGTGCAGTTTCACTGACATGATGCCCACGCCGCCGAATCACTGGAGATACACGATTGATGAATCGAATCAGCAAGCTTGCAACTGCTAGCAAGAAACTCCAAAGTGATCTGGTGTTGTCTAAATTAGTACAACAATGCATCGTCGAGTTTTTTTCTTGCGTTCGGCGCGTTGCAGCTGCGACGGCTTCGGGAGGCGGAGGAGGGGATATGGCGAGGGCGCTGTCCGCCAGTGCTTTGCTCTATCACGTGTGGATGCTAATTTCTTCACATCCTTCTTCTAATTAATGTTGCTTGCACACATCACTTTGGCCGGATCCATCTCTATCACGAACTATTAACGTGTGCATGCTGGTCTCTTCATCTTTGTTCTAATTCTGATCAAATTATTTTATTTGGTTTCCTTTTTGAGGTACTCCTAATCGATACGTACTATTGTGCATCACCTTGAGCTGTTGACCAGGACTCTAACGTGAGCTGCTGACCAGGACTCTAACGTGATTTGTGCGACGTGGAGATCCCTGATCAACTTAAATCTGAACCGTTCCTATTCTTTGTAAAATCAGATCCCCGATCAATTTAAATCTGAACCGTTCCTATTCTTTGTAAAATCTGAACCGTTGGTTGTTAGTTGTTTTAATAATATAATAGATTCTGATAAATGCTAATATATTCTAAAGTAAATATGCATAAATAATCTAATTTTTCTTTTATGATTATTATTGTAACATAATATTACTTTTAAAAAATGAGTTTTTAACATATAATAAAATTGTGATAAATGTTAATATGTTCTAAGGTAAATAAGTATAAATAATATAATAAGTCTAAAATATGAGTTACATAATATGCCCACACACGGGCTATCGTTTCACAATCTTTTTTTCCTTCTTTGTCAAGGTCGAATAATTAAGCCCCGGAACCCCGAGACTTCTTCTCTTGAACGGTAGACCTTTAGGTAGGGTGGTCCAACTTCTTCTTGTGGTGTATGGTTCATTGTTGTTGCTTTCATCTTCCATCTTCGGGTCACCGTACATGTCAAAGTCTTGCTCGTTGGCGACGCCATCCATTCCGATGATGTTCCTTTTGCCTCTCCCCACGACAACCTGGGTAGGCTTTGTCGGGTCGGTAATGAAGAAGCATTGGTCCACTTGGCTTCCCAATACCCATGGCTCATTTTTCGCGGTGACGTTTGCACCGGCAGTCTTGGATTTGGCTTCGGGTATAACCATGGTGGTGAAATACCGGTCTTCTTTTACTACATTCTTGGCCCATCTGACACGAAACATCGGCACTTTCTCCCCAGCGTAGCTTAGCTCCCAGATCTCCTCGATCCTTCCGTAGTATCTCTGCTTGACGTCACCGGTGTAGGCTTCCATTGTTACCCCTGAGTTCTGGTAATCACAATTACTGTCCTTTTCCTCGGTGTAAAATGTGTAGCCGTTGATATCGTACGCCTGATAGGTCATCAGGCAGTGTTCAGCGCCCTGTGACAAGGCAAATATGAGTTTTTCTTCCTCGAAAGATTGCATTGGTGGGGGATTAGCTAGAAGCTTGTCCTTGAACCAAGTCGTGAAATTGGAGTTGTGCTCTTTGATTATTGCTCCTTCGGTCCTTAGCTCGCCCCTATCACTGTACTTCTTCGCAATAGAGCTTTTGTGCTCTTCCACCCAAGGGTCGATCAGTTGCATGTGTTGTAGCGCGACTAGGTTTGCTCTGTCAAAGTCGGCGCGCCGCCCAGTGAAGTCAACATGCATTTCGCGACGACCCTCGCGATGACCCCATCCATCGATCCTGTCAAGGTGCTTGTTGATGGGCAGACCAACAGGGTTCTCAATGTTAAGATAATTCGTGCAGAAAGAGATGCACTCTTCTGTCAGGAAGCCCTTGGCTATGCTTCCATCAGGACGTGATCTATTGTGAATGTATCCTTTGATGAAACCATTCATCCTTTCGAAGGGCCTCATGCTGTGCAGGAACGTCGGCCCGAGTTGGACGATATCCTCCACGATATGGACCAGCAGATGTACCATAATGTCAAAAAATGCAGGCGGGAAGTACATCTCGAGCTCGCATAGAATCACCACAATCTCTTCCTGTAGCCTCTTGAGTTTCTTCACACCAATTGACTTCCGAGAGATGACGTCAAAAAAGTGGCAGAGGCCAAACAACGTTTGACGGACGTGCTCGTCCATTATTCCTCAGATTGCAACCGGAAGTATCTGCGTCATCAGCACGTGACAGTCATGAGACTTCATCCCGCTGAACTTCTGCTTCGCCTTGTCTAGGTATCTACTTATCTTGCCTGAGTAACCGTAAGGAACACTGACTCCTAGTAGGCAGTTGAAAAACTGCTTGATCTCCTGAGGACTTAGAGTGAAGCATGAAGCAGGGCAGTGATAATCGTTCCTCTTGGCCTTTTTGCCCTTGCAATGACCTTCCGTCTCCTCCTCCTCCTCCTCATCATCATCATCATCATCATCATCAGGACGTCCTACATGAAGTTCATTCCTAATCTTTACAAATTCCAAGTCGTGCCATGCTTTCGGCCCGTCTTTGGTCCTATCCGGCTGTTGAGAAGGGTGCCAAGCAGACTCTCGCACACGTTTTTCATGATATGCATGACATCAAGGCTATGGGGCGTGCGGAGGATCTTCCAGTAAGGCAAATCCCAGAAAACAGACCTTGTTTTCCATACCTTCAGCAGCGGCTTGGGCGCCTTTCGCTTCTTTCCCGGCGCTGGGTGTCGGTGTTCTGGATACCGGGGTATCCCGGTCCACCTGCTCCTGGGCCACGTCATCGGCCCATCTTCAGAATCAGCGACCCAAGCTGCGGAGAAGACCCTCACGAGGAGGCGCCTCGTGAGGAGAACGACGACCAAAACTGCTAAGGACCAGAAGACCTCCTCACGAGCCCCTGCTGGTGAGGAGAGGAAGCACGCCCACGTCAGCTCAGCACGTTTGCGTGCAGAGCAAGAAGATAACGGGCAGAAGACCGCGTACCGCCCACGCTACCCCCGACAGGGAGGAGACCAACACTGACGCCAAGGTGATCGCGAAAGAGGAAGTCAACTCTCCAAGCTCGGGGGCTCCTCGTGAGGAAGAGGCCGCTCCACCTCCCGACCCTCGAGAGGAACCACCCGCGGCATCTTCGCCGACCGAGCCACTCTCTCAGAGCAACGCTCAAAAGCCTCCCGAGGAGGAGCCTCCCGAGGGTTTCGTCAAGGTGCAAAAGCCTGTGTACTTCGTCAGCACGGTACTGCGCGACGCGCGGGAACGCTACACCATGCAGCAAAAGCTGCTCTACACCCTGCTCATCGCTTCGCGGAAGCTGCGCCACTACTTCCAGGGTCACCCGATCAAGGTGGTAACCGATCGTCCCCTAGAGACCATCCTACGCAATCCCAACGTCACCGGGCGGGTGGCAGAATGGGCCGTGGAGCTTCAACCCTTCGAGATCTCCTTCGAAACTACAAAGGTAATCAAAAGCAAGGCTTTGGCCGAGTTCACTGCAGAGTGGACCGACCCGTTCGCCGATGAGCCTCCGGAGGATGAGTCAACGCTCCCAGGAGAGGAGGCCCTAGGCCTCTGGGTCATGCACTTCGACGGCGCCTTCAACCTCCCCGGCGCGGGAGCTGGTGCTGTCCTAACCTCTCCCTCTGGAGACAAGCTCTTCTATGCCGTGCAGCTCTGCTTCAAGCCTGAGAGCAAGGTCTCCAACAACATCACGGAGTACGAAGGACTACTCGCCGGCTTAAGGGTGGCAAACGCTTTGGGCATCAAGCGCCTCATCGTCAAGGGAGATTCACAGCTGGTTGTGAATTTCTCGAACAAGAGCTACACTCCAAGGGATGAGCACATGGCGGCCTATCTCGAGGAGCATCGGAAGATGGAAAAACGCTTCCAAGGCTTGGAGCTGAAGCACATCCCGAGAGGAGAAAATGTGGAAGCCGACGAGATCGCCAAGCGCGCCTCTCACCGCCTGGCGCAGCCCGCTGGTGTCTTTGAGGAGCGTCTCTTCAAGCCGTCTGCTTCTCCACCGCCATCTGGATCCGACCCTCCACCTGCCCTGCCGCCACCGCCGGAGCAGGGGGCTCCAGACTGCGGGCCTCCTTCGGGTGACCGCGTCCTTCTTGCATTGGCACGGCAGGAGGGAGTGGATTGGATTCACGAGCTCAAGGCCTTCCTCACCAGTAGCAGGCTTCCCGAGGACGAAGAGGAGGCCGAAAGGATCGTACGCCAGGCTTCGGGCTACTGCATCAAGGACGGTGACTTGTACCGGTGTCGCCCAAACGGCGTCGCTCTGAAGTCCATATCTACTCACCAAGGCCAAGAGCTTCTCAGGGACATCCACGCTGGCGAGTGTGGCCATCATGCTTCTGCGGCAACTCTAGCCGCGAAGGCATATCGAAGCGGCTTCTACTGGCCCTCAGCGCTCAGAGATGCAGCGGAGATCGTCAAGAGGTGTGAGGCGTGCCAGTTCCATGCCAAGCAGACCCACCAGCCGGCACAGGAGCTGCGAACCATCCCACTCACTTGGCCCTTTGCAGTCTGGGGGCTAGACATCCTCGGTCCATTCCCCAGAGCGCAAGGGGGCTACCGCTACCATAGCTGCCATGTTCGAGCAAGGACTCTGGAGGTCGGCGATCTGGTGCTGAGGAGAATACTCTCTCGCGAGGGCCTGCACAAGCTATCTCCAATGTGGGAAGGACCCTTCAAGGTTATGCACATCGCCAGGCCAGGCTCGGCGCGGCTGGAAACCGCAGAAGGCGTCCCGGTGGGGAACCCGTGGAACATAGCTCATCTGCGAAAGTTCTACCCTTAGGTTCCTCACGAGGAGAAAAAGACCGTTTTCACGGCACTTGTATCAGCTCAACCTGCTCTTAAGCACTGATATTAAGTTAAAGCGCAATATAGCGTCTCTGCTTCGGCATGACATCAAAATGGCATGAAGTCCATTTATTTTCTGTTGTACTCCACGCGGAAGGGGGCTAGGCACGGTGTCTATGCTGGGGCCTTCGCCCGGAAAACAGCGAGCCCGAAAAACCCGAAGGGAATGACCTCTGGTCGGGGGCGACGGCCCTGTTATCGATCACCTCTAAAATACCCATGGTGCTTAGTTCCTCGCGAAGTACATCGGAAAATAAAAAATCTTCGAGAAAAAGTCCAAGGTGTGCCCCAAGGCACCCGCTAAGGACCTACCCCTCGTGTGTAACCCTCACGAGGAGGCAAGAATACGTCGATGCGACAAGCGTCCGTAGGAAGATTCCCTCTATCGAGGAAGGCCTAACGTGGCAGGATTATTGAAGACCAAGGCCGCTCCGATCATCTTGCGAAGGAGACGCAGATCCGGAGGTCCGCGCCAGGCCCTTCACCTCGTGAGCAACCCTTGCGAGGTGTCGACGGCCTCTGGGCTCTCTTAAGCGTCGACGTTTTCACGTCCGTGAGGGTCCAGCTTCCCTCAACGACGTGGAAGGCCCCGTGAATCACCACGCGCGGCAATTTGCTCTTAGCTGCAGGCACAGATAGTGCCGCGCTCCTCCACGACGGAGAAGGTCCCTGTGCCGGTCACAGGGGCATCTTATTTGCCTTCTTTTTTCGTTTGTTTTATCGACTTGTTTTTCCATTTTCGGGGATTTGGGGTTTTTTCTTTTCCAACTCTTTCTTCAACTTCTTGTCTCGGGAATCATCCAATGTGTCGTCTGCGCCGACCCCATCTCGAGCTCTGAGGCGAAGGGAGGCCTCCCATCGACGCCAACAGCTCATCAGGGCTCTCGAGCGTGCGGATGACCGGAACTATGGAGAGCAATAAGAAGCAAAATGCAGGACAGCTAAAAAGCGAGCTTCATTGATATAGTCCCATCATAGGGAGGAACAAAAGCACGGCGGGGCATACCCCGCCGGCGAGGATACATGGCAAAAGTGGGGAGGAGACTAGCTCCCCTCCCCAGAGGACTACAGCGTCAGGGCCTCCTCTTCACTGCACCGCAGGCTGGGGGTAGGTGCGGCGGACGCCACTGGCGGTGAAGATCCGCACCGAGGCCTCCAGTGTCCCCAGCTTGAAGCGGAAGACGAGGTGGTCACCGACGCGGAGGCGATGGCCGAGGGCGAAGGCCCTCCAGCGGCCAGAGAGGATGGCGTTGCCGCCCACCCCGAGAAGGATGTCCACAGGCCAGAGGAGATCTGGCCTGCTCTGCTCCCCCATGGCGATCTCCCCGGCGGCCGCGCCGGGGGCGTAAATCACCCTCCGAACGGCGTCGGGCAGCCGAAGGGAGTTGAAGCCCGGGGCGTCGACGACGACGAGGAGCTCCAAGAAGCGGGACCCCAGGCCGGTAAGGGGTCCCAACATTGCCGCCGCCAGGTGGCGCGGAGTGGCAACCACTCCGTTCGCCGGCGGGGCCGGAGGATCTGTAGCAGGGGGAGGGGGGCCCAGGGCGGCCTCCACCTCCCGGAGGACCCGGTCGACGCTCCCCGAGGCGCGGGGAGCAGGCGCCGCCGCCAGCGGCGACGGCGAGTTCAGAGCGCCTCCGCGCACGAAACCCCGAAGCGTCATGGCGCTGGAGGTCCCCAAGGTGGCGCGGCTCGCCTCATCTTGCCGCGGCGCGCCGATGCGAAGGGAGCTGCCGGTGCCGGGCGTCCATCGGGCCGGGATCTTCACCATGATCCCGCTGCCCGGCGGATGCCCGCGGCGCTTCGCTCTAGAGCTAGGTCCGGCGGCGGCGGAGGAGTTGGAGGGATCCATCAGCTTCTGGGCGCGGAGGAAGAAGTGGCACTGGAGGAAGGAGGTGAAGTGCCGGAGGTCTCGAGGAGGATCTATTTAAGGAGGGCGTCCGGCGTCGATGCGTCAAATCTCAGCGCGGGAATCGAAGCGTCGACGCTGCGCTCCGCAGTGAAGCGACGCGCCATCATGGCGGTTTGACACCTCGGAGACTGCAGCGTCGCCCGCCGTTTCGCCTCTCCAGCTGCGGCCGCGCCACGCGTCCGCATCCTCCGTTTCTTCACATGGTACTCTGACCGCACGGTTGACGCGTGCCGTTGGAGGGCCCAGCAGCTTTTGGGGCCCCCGGCCCTTCGCTCCCTCAAGAGGGCGCGTTCGCGGGCCGGGCTCCCGGGGGCTACTGTCGGTGTTCTGGATACCGGGGTATCCCGGTCCACCTACTCCTGGGCCACGTCATCGGCCCATCTTCAGAATCAGCGACCCAAGCTGCGGAGAAGACCCTCACGAGGAGGCGCCTCGTGAGGAGAACGACGACCAAAACTGCTAAGGACCAGAAGACCTCCTCACGAGCCCCTGCTGGTGAGGAGAGGAAGCACGCCCACGTCAGCTCAGCACGTTTGCGTGCAGAGCAAGAAGATAATGGGCAGAAGACCGCGTACCGCCCACGCTACCCCCGACAGGGAGGAGACCAACTTTCGCTGTGCCTGCCCAAAGCGAATTGACTTCCTGCGCCAATTGACTTCCACAATCTCTTCCTGTAGCCTCTTGAGTTTCTTCACACCAATTGACTTCCGAGAGATGACGTCAAAAAAGTGGCAGAGGCCAAACAACGTTTGACGGACGTGCTCGTCCATTATTCCTCAGATTGCAACCGGAAGTATCTGCGTCATCAGCACATGATAGTCATGAGACTTCATCCCGCTGAACTTCTGCTTCGCCTTGTCTAGGTATCTACTTATCTTGCCTGAGTAACCGTAAGGAACACTGACTCCTAGTAGGCAGTTGAAAAACTGCTTGATCTCCTGAGGACTTAGAGTGAAGCACGAAGCAGGGCAGTGATAATCGTTCCTCTTGGCCTTTTTGCCCTTGCGATGACCTTCCGTCTCCTCCTCCTCCTCATCATCATCATCATCATCAGGACGTCCTACATGAAGTTCATTCCTAATCTTTACAAATTCCAAGTCGTGCCATGCTTTCGGCCCGTCTTTGGTCCTATCCGGCTGTTGAGAAGGGTGCCAAGCAGACTCTCGCACACGTTTTTCGTGATATGCATGACATCAAGGCTATGGGGCGTGCGGAGGATCTTCCAGTACGGCAAATCCCAGAAAACAGACCTTGTTTTCCATACCTTCAGCAGCGGCTTGGGCGCCTTTCGCTTCTTTCCCGGCGCTGGGAACTCTGGCCAATTTGTCAACAACTCATCGATTTCGTCACCGCTCCTCAGAGATGGCTCTCCTCGGCGCTCAACTTTCCCATTGAACAGATCTTTGCGTCTTCTCCACGGGTCATCCTTGCGAAGCCACCTTCGATGCCCAATGAACACGGTTTTTGAAGAACATGGATCTTTCTATAGCTGGTGATACGTTGTGTCATCCATGCACCGAATGCATGCACAGTATACGTGGACCACCTGCCCCGGGACATATCCGCAACTGAGATAGTCATGCACCGTCGTGACCAACGTGGCTCTCATAGGGAAATAATCTTGTGTGACAGTGTCCCACGTATTGGGTGGTGCATCCCATAACGTTGCTAGTTCCTCTTTCAATAGACCGAGATACAGTTGGATGTCATTACCTGGTTGTTTTGGACCTTGAATTAGCATAGTCATTTTATGTACCTCCTCTTCATGCACAGCCAGGGGGGTAGGTTGTACATCCATACAAACACGGGCCACGTGCTATGGGTGCTGCTCTGGCTGCCAAACAGATTGAGTCCATCGGTGCTCACACCTAGCCTGACGTTCCATGGATCATCCCCAAATTCTGGGTACTCGATGTCCAATGCCTTCCACTGGCTAGCATCTGAAGGGTGTCTCAGTATCTTGTCCGCCTCATCATCATCGGCATCATCTTCTGGCTTCTTCCTTTCCACGTGTCAGCGCATAAGCTTTGCTTCCTTAGGGTCTACGAAATACCGCTGTAGACGATGAGTGATCGGAAAGTACCATACCACTTTTTGAGGAGCTTTCTTCCCACTCTTGTATCGAGATGCGCTGCACATCAAACATGTGTTTCTCTCCGCGTCTTCGCCCCGAAAAATCATGCAATCATTAATGCAAGCATGATATCTCATGAGCGATAAATCTAAAGGTCACACGATTTTCTTGGCCTCCTCGATACTAGTTGGACACTTGTTCCCCTTGGGTAGACGCTCCTGCCAGAATGCCATGTTTTCATCGAAGCTTTTGTTGGTCCATTTGTGCCTTGCCTTCATCTGCAGAGCCCTGAGCGTGATGTCCAAACTGGTATCCCCGGGCCTACATCCTGCATACAATGGAGTAACCGCGTCCTTCTCCAGGCTCACCAGCTTGGCTTTCTCTCTAGCCGCATCCCTAGCATTGCTCGTCTGCTTGAGAAGCAGTGCTTGAACGTAAGGGTTCTGCACCCAGCTACCTGACGGTGTTCCATCTTCTCCGGTGATACGTCTCTAACGTATCTATAATTTTTGATGCTCTATGCTTGTTTTTACACCATTTGCTTAGTGTTTTGTTACACTTCATGGCATTTTTATGCATTTTCCGGAACTAACATATTAACGAGATGCCACAGTGCCAGTTCCCTATTTTTTGCTGTTTTTGTGTTTCAGAAAAGTTCCACAGGAAATATTCTCAGAATTGGACGAAACAAAAGCCGAACGTCCAGAAATTTACCGAAACTTCCAGAGAACCAAAGAGGAGACGGAGAGGGGCCACACCACCAGGGGCGTGGCCTGCCCCTGGCCCACGCCCACCTCTAACGCCGCCCCTTCGCCTATAAAGACCCCCCGATGGGAAAAACCTAAGGACCCGATCACTTTACCAGAATACATCACGATCCGCCGCCGCCGTCGACCCGAGATCGGGAGGGTCCAGAAGCTCTTCCCAGCACCCTGCCGGAGAGGGGAATCGCCACCGGAGGTCTTCTTCATCGCCATGCTTGCCTCCGGCGCGATGAGTGAGTAGTCTACCTTGGACTATGGGTCCATAGCAGTAGCTAGATGGTTGTCTTCTCCACGATGTGCTTCATGTTTAGATCTCGTGAGCTGCTTTACATGATCGAGATCACCGTTATGTAATTCTACATGTTGTGTTTGTTGGGATCCGATGAATATTGGTGTTATGATTGAGTTGATGTGCTGAATATTATCTTATGTTATCTCTATGTTGTTTATGATCTTGCATGCTCTCCGTTGTTAGTAGCTATCTTGGCCGAGTAGTTGCTAGTGACTCCAAGTGTTGGGGATATCCCAAATGGGTATACCAGCGACGTAGTCCTAAACCAGCAAGCCAGGGTGGCCCATCAAGGTGGTATGGCGGATTGCCTACCAGGCGGCCCAGTTGCTGAAGAAACCATGGAGGTACTAGACGCAGGAGCTCATGGTGGATCCATAGACAGGCCCATGGCAGGTTGCCTTGTAGTACACGCATAGGACTTAGTCTAGGACTCCAAGTTGTATCCGCTCCGGTACCACCGTGTAGCCCACGCCAGGCGCCTTTATAAGCTGGCGTGGGGAAGCCCTTGAGGCACAGCTTAGACATACAGTCAATCGCATAGCGAAACAGCCAACCCCATCATTGTAACCGAGCACTTGTGGCCATATAGTGAATTATAGCAGCACGTAGGATCTCGCCACCGTTGCGGGATCTGAAGCTGGGTAAACTCGTGCTACCACCATCCCGGATCGCTCCGCCGTGTTCACCCCCTTCCACAAACCGCCATACACCTACCCCTATGGCAGATCTGTTAACGAAACCATGATAGTTGGAGCCCACCGTGGGGCAAAACGCGTCAGAAGCGCGGATCCAGGCGGGATCCGCCTTCGCAGGCATCGGCGACACCGTCGCCATCGGGCGCGTCCTCTGCGATTCCAGCTTCCCCATCGTCCTAGCGGATAACCTCTGGGTGCCGGCTAGAGAAGACCCTGCTCGATTCACCATTGTTCCGATCAGAGATATCCATATCTTCATTGGAGAGACAAACCCTACCCCCGCTACGGAAACCAATTTCGGGCGGATTGGTATGGCTGAAACCCCCAAACGGACCGCTTTCGAGCTCGATACGGAGGAGGACTCATCTGATCTGGAACTTCCTAAGTTACCTGGATCGGATCTAAAAAACAATCCCACCCAGCCTGCCCTAGAGGTAGAGGAAGTGGTGGTAGACCGCTGTGAATCCGCCATGACCAATCTGGCGTTAGAGACACCGCGGTATTGCCTTGTTGCTTTCACAGGTATCACTTCGGGATCCACCTCCAATGGAGAAGATAGCCTAGGTGAATCCATCCTAGAGGCACTTAACGGAAGTGGTGAATCGGATGACTGGGATAGCAAAGGCTATGATTCTGATCACTATGACGCCGCCATGAGATGGATCGAGGCGGAGTTAGCTCAGCAAGCACTTGAAGAACAGAGCGCAGCCACCAAGAAGGTGTTCATGACCAACAAAGGAGATGACGCTAGGCAGACAACCGGTGATCCGCCATTTCAGGCAGCCCATGACGGAGATGCCGGCAAAGAGCAGGGTTACCCGCCACCAGCCGCCGATCCCGCCACGGAACAGCTTCCCGAGATACAGGGCGGCCCCAGGCCTCTGCAACCCGCCATCCCCGAGGTGCATCACCCAGAAGACTTCACGACCCTGGTGGACAAGGTCGTCTACGGAACTCTAGCAGATCCAATCTCCCTGACTATGTCAGAGATGTGAACGATCTCGAGAAGAAAAGGTGAGCAATCCTCAAGGAGGCAAAGCGAGTCGAGAAGATGGTCGAAAAGTTAGATGGCGACATTGCCAAAGCTCAAGACACGCTGAAGCGCACAAGGAACATGGAAGAGAAGTATGTTACTCTCCTCCAGAACCAAATGAACGAGGGAGGCGACCCGCAGCTGGTGCGAAACCTTGAGTTCACCGTGCCAACCGTAGAAACTCTGGCCAGGATGTATATCAAGAATCCGCCATATGTGGACAAGAACCGCGTTGAAGTCAGGACTACGCCCGTAGAGAACATCGTGGCTACAAAGGAGCTATTGGAGCATAATAAAAGCCCAGCAACCCTAGAGACGGTGGTAAAACTGATGACCAAAGCATTGGTGCAGCAGGAGAAGGCTACGTCATCACGACGGCTTGAATCTGATCCTGCGCTGTGCAGGTCCAGCACTGCCTCCAAGGCTCGGGGTGCTGGCAACTATGGTACGCACCCTGATAACCAATCTCATACCGGATCCTGAGAATTCTGAAGAAGAGAAGCTCAGAATCGGGCAGATGCCATCCCAATATCCTCCGATGACAAACCACATGGCAAAGGCCCCCAGAGAAATCCATCACCACCTCGCAAGAATTACCCTGCCTATGGATACCAGCAAGACAATGCTGCTCCCAGCCATAAGACCAACATGCCGCCACCAAAGTATAACACGTTCAAAGTCCCAAAGGGAGGAATCGTCATACGCGACAATGATGGCAAGCGAGGACGAAGCCGTGACGCTGGACGCAGAGACGATCCGCCATGACGGGAAGCCAGCCGAGATGGCGGATCCAAGCAAAGGGAACGATCTCATCATGACGAAAGCGCGCACCGCGGCGGCGACAAGGATAAGCATCGCTCTTCCCGCCACCACTATGTCAGCAAGGTCCTGACGGAATCCAAGAAGCGCTACCCTCACTACCAAAAGTTGGCATATGGAGTTTTCCTAGCTTCTCGTAAGTTACGGCATTACTTCTATGACCATAAGATCACAGTGGTGAGCAAGGCTCGACTGAAGGACATCATCAACAACAGCAACGCAATATGACGAGTTGCAAAATGGGCCATTGAACTGGCATCGTTCGACATCGACTACAAGCCTCGCACTGCCATCAAGTCTCAGGCTTTGGCGGAATTTATGGCAGATTGGAAGAAAGCACAGGAGACTACGCCCGTCCCAGAACCAGAGCATTGGGTGATGCACTTTGACGGTTCAAAGCTGCTACACGGCTCGGGGGCTGGAGTGACCCTCAAATCTCCCAAGGGATATGAGCTCAGCTACGTTCTCCAGAGCCACTTCCCCACCACCAATAACATCGCGAAGTATGAAGCGCTACTGCACGGGCTACGCGTCGCAAAGGAGATCGGCGTACAACACATTATGTGTTGCGGAGATTCTGACCTTGTCGCTCAGCAGGTGGCTGGCACATACAAAGCTCGGAACGAAGTTATGGCGGCTTACAGAGACGAAGTGGATGATATGGCCAAAAGTTTCCTCGGCTACGACATAAAACACGTACGACGAGAAGATAACATGGCGGCCGATACCTTGTCCAAGCTAGGGTCTAGCCACAAGGCAGTCCCGCCAGGCATATTCCTCGAGCATCTGCACATACCATCAGTCAAGATGGTAGATCCAGAAAATCCGAAACTGGCAAGCTCCCCAGTTATGGTGGTTTTGCCTAGCAACCCGCCATGGGCAGAGCCCTACCTGGACTATCTGATGAGCAAGAAATTACCCGAGGATGAAGTCCAGAAGAGACAAATCGAGCGTAGAGCAAAAGTGTACACCATCATAGATGGCCAGCTCTACAAGCGAAGCACCTCGGGAGTCTTCATGAAGTGCATATCCCAAGTGGACGGAATCGAAGTACTAAGGGAGATCCACGAAGGTGAATGTGGGCATCACGCCGCCGCCATATCCCTAGTAGCTAAGGCATACCGCCATGGATTTTACTGGCCAACAGCCAAGGTAGATGCAGACCGTATCGTGGAGCTCTGCCAAGGTTGCCAGACGTACTCCAAGCAAACCCACATGCCCACCACAGTGTTGCATACGATCCCTATAACCTAGCCTTTCACGATCTGGGGGCTGGACATGGTGGGTCCGTTAAAAACATCACCTTCGGGATTTACGCACCTCCTGGTAGCGGTAGACAAATTAACGAAGTGGGTGGAAGCTAAGCCCATCAGAAAACTTGATGGCAAAACCACCCTAAAATTCGTCAAGGACATTGTGGTCAGATTCGGCATCCCACATAGCATCATTACCGACAACGGCACTAACTTGTCTCAGGGAGAAGTTGAAGAATACTGCCATCACAACGGAATCCGCCTCGACCTGGCATCTGTGGCACATCCACAGTCTAATGGCCAGGTTGAACGGACCAAAAGACTAATCATGTCAGGGATCAAGCCACGCATAGAAGCACCGCTACACAGAGCAGCTAGAGCCTGGGCAGAAGAGTTGCCATCTGTGCTATGGAGTCTACGGACCACGCCAAACAGATCAACTGGCCTCACCCCTTTCTTCTTAGTCTATGGATCCGAGGCAATTTTGCCAAGTGATGTCCAGTACGATTCCCCAAGAGTCGAGGCCTATGAGGAGGAAGATGCAGAAGCATCCAAACAACTATCCGTGGACCTGCTAGAAGAAGAATGAGACCTAGCAGCCCAGAGATCTGCCATCTACCAGCAGAATCTCCGCCGCTATCACAGCCGGCGAGTTCGCAAACGCTCGTTCAAAGTGGGGGACTGATGACCCACAAGTATAGGGGGTGTATCGTAGTACTTTCGATAAATAAGAGTGTCGAACCCAACGAGGAGCAGAAGGTGTTGATAAGTGGTTTTTATCAAGGATTCACTGTAAATACTAGCAAACAGGTTTTCAGGGGTATTTGTGTCGTCGTGGTGAAACAACATATGCCATAGGATGGCTTAAATGGGGGCCGAACTAGATGCTGGAGGATTCGGGAGAGGGGAACGAGCTAAAAAGCACGACAGAAAGAGGCACTGATCTACCCAGGTTCGGGGCTCTCGTAAGGAGATAACACCCCTACTCCTGCTCTACTGATTGTATATTTGGGTCGATGTAGTACACAACAATGGTGCTTCCAAGCTCTCTGCTAGAGAAGGAAGATGAACTGCTAAGTGTAGGAACACAGAGTGACCAACCCCCTTACTAGGGCTCCCTATGCCACCTTATATAGTGGTAGCCAGGGTTACAACGGTCATACAAGACCACAAGACAAGGGCTACACTCCAAACAGGAGCTGGTGGCGATGGCAGACGCCCACGACTTTCTCCCTGATTGCTCTCGATGGGACTCCCCTTGCTGTACCTTGTACTTCCAGGACTGTGGCCTTACCTCTGTGCGGTAAGCTCGTACTTGTGCACAGTGAGGGTAGGTAACCTCCACTGTGCACCCTGTCATCTTACTCTGCTACCATACTTGGATGTTTTCTTCCTTGATTGTAGGGATGTGACACCTTGGTTGACTTAAGTATCCCGGATATGACCGTTGGCCATACCCAGGATTTATATGCCGGACCAACGACCTACGAGGGTCGGGTAATCCGGCCTCCCCTGCTCCTGCACAACACGCCAAATGGTTAGGCCGGCATATCTAAGTATATGCCGGCACACTTTTATAAGTATTCCGGCTATGCCGGCATATCCAAGTATCAGCCGGGATACACATTATATGCCGGCCTGGCCGATGCTCTTATATTCCGGCCAGGCCCTTCCTTGATAACCCGGCAAAAAGTCAATCATAGACCTTGTGTCTTTCTACTCTCTTGACCCTACCGGGGGTCATCCCCCCGACACTAGTCCCCGAAGCTGCCGAGGTTCCCCAGTCATAACTGTGGAGCCTTGACAGGTTCAACATACCTTTCTTCATTATGCCCCGGCGATCAGATTATATGCCGGCACATCTGCACATATCCCGGCCTCTGTTCCTGTTCCAAAACTTATTCCGGCCGGTCCTGAGGGTATTCCGGACGGAACATATACATCGGGCAATTAATCCGACATATAGACGAGTCTTCCTCGAGAAGCCATGCCTGACAGCTTTGCATCGAAACTTGCAACTGCCCTGCCACCTCGAACGGTCACCCACGATGTGACGGTTCACAGTGCAGCAGTTACTTCTTGCCATCATTGCGTCATGGCACGGTTTACAGGAACCGCCGCCCCACTCTGCGCCGCCACGTGGCGCCTCGCCGCAGAAACGGTCGGGGGAGTGGAGCACTATCCTCCCCACGACCCCCACGACCGGCCTCCTCGGTATAAATACGGGGTGGGGGTAACTTATTCTTTTTACCCCCGCCACAGTGCCTTCTTCCTCAGATCCTCTGCCGCTTGCGCTTCGCCGCCGGACCAAGAAACCGAGAAGGGAAGCTGCCGCCGTCGTCCACCTGCACGCCGGCGCCTCCGCTTGCCGACGTCCGGCGTCATCGTCGACGACGCCACCGCCGCCTCTTCTCCCCGCAGCCCTGCAGGGAGATTGGATCTTCCTCTGCACACTTGCCGCCGCCGCTCCATCGCCGTAGGCCAAGCTCCGGTGAGTTCCTCTTCCTCTGTTCTTCCTTTCCCTGCTCTTCTGCAACTAGGCTGCGGTAGCCTCACTGGTTTGTATCCATGGTAGTTCCTTTGCTGGATATTTCGTTGCTTCGATTAGCATTGCTAGCAGTGTTTCGTAACAGCTCACAGGTGTTCTTCCGCAGAAATTATATCCCTGATTATTTCTGATTTTAACTGCCTCGGTAGATCTTCTATTCCTGCTAACATCTGTGAGAGTGGTATGCCGGAGAGACTAACCTCCCTCTTTTCTCCGGCCTTGATAGGAATAACATCACGGGACTCCGGCTCTCACGCCTTATCCCGGCCACTAAGATGGCATCTTCAAGCATGACGTGCACCTCGGCCTCTGAGGAAGATACCTCGGCCCGAGCTCAAGGACGCTCCGGCTGGGAGGGGTCGGAGGTTACTCCGGCCGAGATATCCTGGGTCACCTCCACCAGGAGAGTCCCGGAGGGCGTAGCATGCCGGCTACCAGCAGGAGAAACTGTGCCGGCACCTGAACCTGGCGAACGCGTCGTCTTCATCGCCCACTTCGAGCGTGGCTTCGGCCTGCCGGCATCGGACTTCTTCCGGGACTTCCTCAACACCTACGACCTACAACCTCATCATATCCCGGCCAATGCCGTGATGATCCTCTCCGCCTTCGCTGCTTTTTGCGAGGGCTATGCCGGCATAGAGGCCCTTACTCAAGGTTGGGCGAAGTACTTCCAACTACGGAAGCAAGTCGTCCAAGAGCCGCCCCGGAGCAAGGACGACCCGCCGGAGACGGCCCAGGAAAAGAAGGACCGCCCCATGACCCTCTGCGGCGCGGCCACCATCATGTCCCGAAAGGGCTCGGACTTCCCCAAGGTGGAACTCCTGGAATCTTGCAAGAAGTGGCAGAAAAGCTTCTTCTACGTCAAGAACACCACCGACGAGGATCTGCTCAACCTGCCGCCATTTGTGGACGAGCCACCCTTGGCTATGACGAACTGGACCTACAACCCGAAGAACTCGGTGATGCCGGTGAATGCGCTTCACCGGGTTAAGGGCGAGCTCCTGGATGCCGGTCTTACTCCTCAAGACCTGGTGGCCTGCTATATAAGCCGGTGCGTCTCCCCTCTGCAGCGCCGGCCGCACAAGATCTGCCAGATGAGCGGGCCAATGGACCCCACCCGGCACTCCACACACGAGCTGACTCCGGCCGACATTCTGCGCAGGATTAAGGATGTCTGCAAGTCCTCTCAGGCCACTTTTGCCTGGGGGCTAGAACCATACAGCCGGGATAGGCCCGCCCCAACGGTAAACCATCTTATCCGATACATAAAGTCCATGTCCGGCACATAGATACTTAAGCCGACACATGTCTAATTGCCGACACATATCATATTGATCCGACATACCTCTTCCACCGGCATATTTCCTTGTCTGAATACTTGACTTTGCTGTTTATACAGAAATTCAGCTTCCAAACCATGGAGAACTCCCGGATCAAGATCGCGGCGGACCGCACCGTTGCGGATGTTGAAGATCCGGATCATTGGGATAAGCTTCCCAGGAGCACCCGTGCTGCAGCTGCCATGGGTAAGGGCTCTTCATCCCGGCATTATACTCAAGACCGGAGTGAGATTGATTCTGACGAGGAGATCCTGCTGTACTATGACCCGATGCCACTTGCGTACGCCTTTCCAGAAACACCTATTGCTCACGAGTTTGCAATGCCGTCCTCAGCTATCCCAGACGATATGGTTATCGACGCCGCCCCTCTGAACCAGGGACCTCCTTCCACCGGCGGACGTGCCGGCCGGAAGCGAGGTGTGAAGCCCCCGTCCGACATACCTCAGAGGTCGAAAAGGCAGAAGGTCGGCGTGCCCAAACAGAAGAAACAGAGGCCTGTTGCCTCGGGGTAAATTTCCTTTTCTTTGCATTTCCTCCGACATATCTCTTGTTTGTATTACTGACTTGGTGTTTTCTCTCTTTCAGTGCTCCTCTTGCGCCGGAACAAGACACCTCTGCGACCCGAAGGTTACCAAGCCCGCTGCCCCTGCTACCTCCGACATTCCCTCTGCCAGTCACACGAGCTCCCCGGCGCCGGCATCCTCGCCTGCGCCCGACAAGACCTCCTCCCCGGCGAAGGACGTTCCTCCGCCGGAACAAGACACCTCTGCCCCCGACGTCCACATGGACTCGGGGGCTCAACAGGAACCTCCGGCTCCTGATGTCCACATGGACACAGGAGCCCACCAAGAAG